>JAFEMH010000256.1:600000-900659 GCA_022495995.1 Adenophora triphylla var. japonica
GGCTTGTTGTAGCGGAAAGTACTTTCCTTCTTTTTGCTTTTTAGGAAGTCGTCAACCCTAATTCCGGACTCGAGGAGTTCATTGAAACTAGGAAAGTAGTTACCGGCGAGCTTCTCTTGAAATTCATCACGAAGGCATTGAAGGAAGATGTGGATTTGCTCTTTGAGAGTAGGCCTTTCGACAATTTCAGTAAGTTTGAGTCTCCATCTTCTAGCAAATTCAGCAAAGGACTCATTTGCATGTTGCTTGGTTTGTTCAAGATCCCTCCTAGTAGGGCGGTAAGTGGAGTTGTCTTCAAACTGCCTTTGGAAGACCAAACATGCGGATGACCAATCAAGCCTTGTAGTCGTAGGAAGAGACATGTACCAATCCCTTGCAAAGACCTTCTAAAGTTTGAGGAAAGTATTGGGCCAAGATTGTGTTATCAACGCCCATGGGAAGCATGGCCCAAGTGTAGGTCTCAACATGAGCTCGAGGACAGGTAGTACCATTGAACTTGGCAATATCGGGTGTCTTGTACATGCGAGGAAACTTGGTGATGGATTGTTGAAGAGCATCGGGATCAAATGGAACGAATGACCCCTTGGAAGTGTCAAGAGTCGCAAGCTTCTTCTCGAGGTAGTTCTTAGTAACATGGTCACCAAGTTTAGTAGTTTCACCACTGCCTTCTTTCTTGGTTTTAGTGCCCTTGGAGGTATGTCCTTCGTCATCGGAGGATGATGAGGAAGAGGATGAATCGGATTCTTCCTTTTTCTTGCTTGACTTCTTGGTTTTCTTATTCACTTTGGTGTAGGATTCCTCTTCATCGGAGGAGGATTCCACTTTCTGCTTTTGCTTTCTTCCTTTCTTGACTTTCAAATCGTTGAGTTCTTTCATGAGGGCGGCCATTTGGGCGTTTTGCTCATCAATTTGCTTACTTTGTTCATCCAACCTAGTCATGGCTTCGATGAGTTGGACCTTAGCATCGTTGAAATCGGCCTCGGTGGTAGAAGGAGAAGCAGACATCGTGTCGAGCTTTGGCGAAGAACCTAGACTTGTAGCAACCGTGTTAAACCATGATCGAGTCCCAACAAGTCGGCTGAATAGGGTGAATGAAGGCTTGAAGGTTTGAAGGTTTGAAGGTTTTGACCAAAACACGAAAAGATCGAACACTCATCTCGTACGAGACAAGTAGTCTCGCGCGAGACTTCACCACGGAAAGTCACAATTTTCTGATTTTAATCCTAATTTTGGTCAGACGGAAAATCCGTTTTGGGGGTTTCTAAAGTTCAAGAACCAAACCTAGGGACCTAGGGGTCGGAGTAATCCAAAGTAACATCAAGTTTTGTGCAATAATTTTGATGAGAAAAATTTCTCTTTTTAGGGGCAAATCCGAAGGGACAACCGTAGGGACGTTTCCGAAGGGACAATTTCGAAGCGACAATTTATTGATTTCTTTTCCGTGGATTATTGCACAAAACGATCTTGACAAGGGATTACAAGGACTCCAAGATCAAACCGACCGGTCAAGGAGTGTCTTAAAAAGTCAATCTACATGATATGTGGCGATGCAGGGCTGGAAGGCTAGGCTCCCCGCGATATGACAATCTAGGTGGATTGAATACGCGGAGTGGGATGATCCAACTTCGGAGAGACCGGCGACTAGGTGGTTACCGTCATCCGTCCTTAGTGTGGGTCCCGGGTTTATAGAGGGTATGTAGTGCAATGACAGTTATATATGAGTGCGCGTGTGTGAGAGTCAATCTAGGTGATAGAGTAAAATAGAAAGTTTTTTTTTTTTTGAAAACAAAAGAAAACAGATAATGGCCGCACCAAGTGGTTGCCTACGTTTCTCCCAAATTTGGGGAGACTCAGGCCGTCGTAGTTCCACTTAAAGAGAGAGAGAGAAGGAATTAAATTAATTTAAATTACAACTCCCGAATCCTCCATGGACCGGACTTTAAATTAAAAAACCAATCGCACGCAGGTATATAGTTTAAGTAATTAAAATTATTCTACCTGCAAAACAAAGTTAGCACAAGCAAAATAGAAATAATAATTATTTTTTGAATTTTCTGGATTTATTTAGGAAATTTTCGGAAACTGCTCGTTTTTTTTTTTTTTTTTTTTTCTTTTTGAAATTTTCTTTGATATGGTCAAACTTGGAAGAAGTGTCAAACCATTTTTTTTATAGGATCAAACTTTCTTAGAAAAAAGTCAGCCAATGGTTTTAGCTTTTGCACGTGGTCAAACTTTAACCTAGGACCCCTTTTATATTTTTTTTTTATTTTTATTATGTACTGTCCGCCGCCACAGGAAGGAAGAATAATTTGTTTTGAGCCGCATACTAATCTCGCGCGAGATTAGTATATCTCGCGCTGGATAAGTATTCAGACAGTATTTTTTATTTTTTAAAATAGTGTCGAAAAATTTCAAAAAAAAATCCAGAAAAATCAAATTTTTACAGGAAATAAAAAGATTGATAATAATCAATTGTAACGCAAGTCTAACCCTCTTAATTAATTGTCCCCAGCAGAGTCGCCACTGTAGCGATGCGTGAATTTTTCGAATAACAGAGTCGCCACTTATTATTTATTTAGGAAAACAATAAGAAAAACCTTAAAAAGAGATTTGAGGGTTCGGGGGTTAAGTTATCGAATGGGTAGGTCGAGGAGCATCCATTCCACCTAATCCGGAGATCGGTCTTGCCAATTGAGTATTATCAATCTTTTTAATTACTAATTAAATAAAGAACAAGAAAACCCTAATCAATTTCTTGATTAGGAATGTCGGATTGTACGCTTCGAGATCGCCTTCATCGATTGAAGGGACTCTAGGCTAATCCTTTTGATGGGATTACACTACTCTAAAAGCCAATAGAGAGAGATTAAGAAGAAAAGAGTAAAAGTATAGGAATTTACCTAGTTTAGGGAGGATTTGATTTAGAACGTGGTTCTAAGATGTTTTCTCGATCGAGAGTTTCGACTCAATATGAGAGTCAAATCTTGATGCGGACAGAGCTTCGCCTCAATCCTTGATTCGAGTTTGGATGTTTGTTGATCAACAGGGTTGATAAACAAACTTTAGGTGATTTTAGGGAGGTTTTGTGAGTGATTTGAAGGAATCTTTCGTGGAGAGAAACCAACAAATTGTGTGTGTTGTGTGGAATTCTGGACCTCTGAAACAGTGGAAGTCACCAAGTATTTATAGGGGTTTAAGAGGTAGAGGTGGAGAGGTAAAACACTCCTAGGAAGCTTCCAGAACTCAATTCTGATTGGAGAACCGGATTAGATGAGGTTTATCAAGAAAGGAGGTTGAAACGGAGAAGGAGAGTGATTTCTGCACATCCTGTCGAGGGGATATCTCGCGCGAGATATGATATCTCGTGCGAGATATCTAGTCTGATGACTATTTTGTCCTCTTCAGTTATTCCGTTAGTTAGTTAGGTCAAAAACTAACGAGGTTAGTTAGAAACTTAACGAAACATGACGAAACTGATACGCTTTCATCAAAACATAAAAGAGAGACTAAGAGTAGTGTAATCATGATTTATTGGTTCAGAATGGGGTGTCTACAAGTGGCATTCCAAAATCTTCTGCGGTATAGAAGCGAGGTCTTGGCTTTGCAGCTACTTGGCTTGAATTCTGTCCCACTTTCTCATTCTGAATGTAATTGACAGCGTCGACCGTTTCTTTTCCTTTTATAGTGACAGCTGTGGCATTTGGAACTGGTGCTTTGTAGCGGTGGAAATTGGCTGCTCCTGTGGCTGGGGCCATGTTGAAGGCATTTTCAAACTTGGTACCGGCATTTACCATTGCTCGAAGGTCAGGATAGTAGTAATTGCCAATTTGGACCCTTAGTTGAGGTTTCAAGCAAGATTGGAAGATCTCCATCTGTTCCTCTTCATTCAGTGGAGTCATCATTTCACTAAGCTTCCAATTCCATCTCCTGTAAAATTCACTCACTGGCTCATCTGGGTGCTGTAGAGTGCCTTGTAGGTCATTCCTGCTGGTTTCCCAATTCAAGTTGGCCTTATATTTCTCCAGAAATGCTTCCTTAATCTGGTCCCAGGTGGCTCGGGCCTCTGGTTTTACATGCAGGAACCATCTAAGAGCTGATCCCTTTAATGACAGCTGAAAATGGTCGGCCATTTGTTGATGTGTACAATCCTTGGCTCTCATGGCAAGAAGGTAGCTTTCAATGTAAGTCCGGGGACAATCGGTGTCGTTGAACTTTTCAATCTCCGGCATTCGGAATTTTGGAGGAAGAGGGACAATTTTGCTGGGATCAGTAATTTGGTATGCTACCTTTTTGGTGTTCAGTTCTCCGAACTTCTCTTGCATGAACTTAACTTGTTCCATCAACCAAGTCATGTTGGGATCGGGGGACGGTTTCGATTCTGAAGCAGGCTTGTCAGATTTGAGTGGCAGGACTGTGGGTGGCACAGTGGTAGCTGGTACCATGGCTTGGGAGTCTTTGGAAGGGAAGTAGGTGTAAACTTGGCCTGGTCCGGTGTTTCCCTGAGGCTGACCAGAGGCATAGGAATTAGGCTCGTAGTTGCAGAAGTAGGAAAAAGGAGCCTCATGGGATCCTATTGGCAAGGTTGGGGGTGGAAGATCTGTTGTGGAAGGGCATAGATTGAAAAGTTCACTTGATTGATTCTGAGGCCTAGAAGTTGTCTGGGACGGCCCATACTGGGGAGAGGGAGCGAATCCCATAGGGTAGTGCAGAGGCTGCGTTGCAGGGATAGCTGTGGCGTTTGTTCTCTGTTGGTAGGGAACAAAGCCGGGTCTTATCGAGGAGGAGAGGGTGTCGGGACCACGATGGCTTGGGATACCGGAAAAGACCGAAAAGGAACAGTCTTTGGCAAAGGATCATATGTGGATGGAGGAGGGCATTGGTTATAGGCTAGGGGGGCTGAGATGGTTACTTATGGAGTTTCATCTTCTACCATAACCAAGGAACCGTTGGGCTCTACCACTATATGGACCCCATGACGGCGGAGCGCATCAATGAGCATGGCCTGCTGTTCCTCATGGGCCTTACGACTGTTTTCCAAGGCTAAGGCTAGCTCTTCTTCCCTAGTCATCTCGGTTACCCAAACCAAGATCTTGTTCTCTGTCGAATCGGACATTCTCGACTCTCTAGACTCGACCAAACCGAGGATTCTCGCGAACCGCTCGAGAATTCTGCGCTAACAAGTCGCTGACCCGGTGTTCTCACCCACTTCTTTCTCGCTGCGGGAAAGGGATAGGAGAGGTTTAGACTCGGGGTAGGTGTTTAGGCTGAAGTCTCAAGCAATATGCAAATTAAGAATCTTCCAGTTTACTTAAAACAGTGTCTTTTATTAATTTCTATTTGGTTGGAAAAGGGGATTTGCCCTTCTTTTCGCAACTACTCTAGATCCTGGATCAGTGGGTTCCGTCACTACGTCTATAAGCCCCTCGTATTCCACCTGCATTTCGACCTCCCAGGGTGGACAGCCCCGGGCGAGGGTCCTATAGGGCACGCGGATCCCACCGACCGAGAGTAAAGAACGCTCCTAACGGGTCTAGCGGGTCATAGGAACTTTCAACGCACGAGCGATGCGAATTATGGTCAAGGCAATACCGGGAAAGTCTCGTCTTTCTGCCTTAACGAAATTTTGGCAGAGTTTCGCTTGAGCGAATGACGTTTCGACTTTTCGGTAATGTCCGAGAAGATAATAGGCATGGGTCGGGCGGCAAAAGCCGGATGACGCGATGTCACATTGAACTTCGTTGCATACGCAGTGCGCGAGTCAGAATCGAAGTCAATGCCGGGTCAAGATCTTGCCAATTTTTTTCCTTGTCGGAATTTCGGCAGAGCTTCGCTTGAGCGAAAGATCTTTGGATTTTTTGGCAAAGACTCGGTCTCGACTCTTACGCATTCCGTGCAGGTCAAGGTCAAAAGTCAATGTCGGAGTCAAGGTTCTACCAATTTTTCCTTGTCGGAATTTTGGCAGAGTTTAGCTTGAGCGAGAGACCTTGACTTCCGTTATGAACTAAGGCTTGACCTTTACGAGGGTATGCAACTGGGCTATATGACACGGACTAGACCAAAAACCAACCAAAAAGTCACGGTTTTTTGAAACGTGTGACACGGACTGTGCATTGGTCGACACTGGCTGCCATGGGGAGGTTGGAATGATTCCGTGCGCGCCCGGGAGCATCGTAAGGCTGTCCGTGACTGCAGCTGGAACCACCTCGGGTTTAAAGGACGTGCGTGCAAAGTGTACAGGATATATCAGGTGCGCGTAGTGTGCGGTCTCCTAAAAATGTTCCTTTTTGAGTTAAAACAGAGATTTTCATAAATGTGTTTTAAAGGAATGATTTTTGGGACGGGGAGAATGCAGCAGTTAAGCACATAAATTTTCTGGAAGCCCCAGTCAGTCATGGAACTGAATAGCCCCAAGCTGCTAGGACTGCCAGATTAACCATGATTTTTCCTGGTGGAATTGCCACTGAGGCCGTCCGGTCAGAACCCAAGGAGGATTGAGCCGTACGACTGCATGGATCAATTTTCCAGGTTCCACTCCTTTGCTATTTTCCGGGTTGTTTCCCGTTCAAAGTATGCACAGATTCCAAGATGCAAATGATGCAATGCAAGGCAAAGAAAGCAAGCACGATTAATGAAATCAACGACGGGAGTCTAACCCGCTCAAAGGGAAAAGCTTTCTTTTATATTTTTTTTTTCGAAAAGTGATACCGGTACGTGGGATTGTTAAACCACCGGTTATCCCAAGCCCCGGGTTAGGGAGCGATACAGGAAGGTTAAGTGGTTTCCACCTATATACCAAGTATCGATTTTTTTTTTGTTTTGAAAATAAAGCTTTTCTCCTTTGGGATAGTCCCCAGCGGAGTCGTCAAACTGTGAATGTGTGCCCAAATTTTGGATTCACGCGAGTTTGAAGACATCCGGTTTAATTTGAAAAACGGAGTCGCCACGCCATTTTGATTACCTCAAAACTTTGAAAAAAAAAGGTTTTATGGGTTCGGAGGTTAAGTTACCCCTTGGGAAGAACGGATCGTCGTTCACCCAAGGTGCCTTGCCGGAGCAAGTCTCCCAAGATTCCATTAACCGTGCTTGCTTGCGTGCTTTCTTGTGTGCATGTGTTTGAAAATAAGGGGAGGGAATGTCCCAATTCGTCTTCCGGACGTACAAACCATTTATTGATTGTCGCTCGGGATTTCTTGGATTTTATGTATTCGGGATTTTGATCCCGTCCTCATCTTGGACTTGTGATCATCGCTTTTTTTAACCTCGGGACTTGCGTGATCGAGAGAATGACTCTCTTTATAGTCAAAGATGAGGTTCTTTAGAAAAGGAGGGTCCTTAGCCCATCAATCCTACGCTTTAAGATGGTCGAGCTCATATAGATGCTTCATACTTGTCTTAAGCGATAATTGGAGATATAGGGTTCAAGGTTGTCCCTTTCTAAAGAGATCATGAAACCTTTATGGAAGAAACGATGTAAAGATAGGATCTTTACACCGGTCTGTTCCAAGGTTGCTAATGGGGACATGGGGAAATGCATGATTTAATATAAAAATGACATTTTTAGTGAAAATATGACATTTTTGGGTTGCAAAGGATGCATTTTGATTTAAAGAAGTGATCTTTATTGCAAATGATACTTTTTTAATGTAAAGACATGATTTTTATGCAAAGGATGCATTTTTATGAGGAAATTGGGATTCAATATGCAAAGGATGCATAAAGATTGCATTTTTGAAGAGCATAGGATGCTAATTTAGGATAAAGATATGATCTTTAATGCAAAGGATGCATGAAAATAGGTTTTGTGTGCAAAGGATGCATTTTTATGATAAAGACTTGATCTTTATATGCAAAGGATGCATTAAGATGATATTTTTATGTAAAAATGGGGTTTTTAGGTGCAAAGGATGCACCTTTATATATGAAGATTACATCTTTAATGGCAAGAGATGCCTAATGCATGCAAAGGGGGAAGGGGGATGATAAAGATATGATCTTTAAACTACCAAGTCCCAAGCAAAGATAATAACAATATATGAATGCAATGAGCAAATTAATTCATATAAAGCAATTAGGATGCAAAGTTAGGGCGTGAGAGGTTACCAATGGTGGCCTCTTCTTCTTTGGGGTGGAGCTAGGAGGAAGGATCGATCTTGGATCTTCAAGGAGGAGGGAGGAGGCTTCTTGGCTTTCTTCTTCACCTTCTTGGACTTCCAGCAGCTTCTTGGAGTGTATTTTTCGTAGTATGGTGATATTGTGTTTTTTGTTGATGATTAAAATGGGTAGAGGAGGGCTCTATTTATAGGCAATCTGGGAAGAGCGAATGAAATCGTGCGGCTGGAGGTCTTTGGCTAATGCAGCCGTGCGACATTATCCACAATGACTCAACATTTCTAGAAACATGCAAGGTGGCAAATTCTAGAACTTTCCTCCCAATTAAGAAAAACGTGTTTCTTAATGGATAAGCCTCCCTTTCAGCCCTTAATTAATTTGGAACAGTTTCGGAATATTTCCGGAACACTAGGAAGGTCCGGGGAATTACCGGAAAACTTACCGAAATTGCCGGAAAGTTTAACCGGAAGGCATGAGCCAGATTTGGGTACTTACACATACGCACTAGTCATTGCCTCAAGGAAACTACGTGCCTACTTTTCTGCGCATCCTATCACGGTATACACCAATTAACCATTGAAGAAGATCCTGCACAAGTTGGACGGCTCCGGACATCTCCTGAATTGGTCCATCGCTCTCACTGAGTTTGATATTACTTACCTACCAAGGAAGACCCTCCTGGCACAGCCTTTGGTTGACTTCATGGTTGATACCGCCTTTATGGGTGAGCACCTCCCCACTTCCCGTAAGCAAAACGTTGCGGAAGAGGAAGAGTCTCCCATCAAACTCACATCCAACTGTTGGATCTTGTACACAGACGGGTCGGCTACAAAGGAAAGAAACGGAGCTGGAGTTGTACTAGCAAGTCCAGAAGGAGAGTACACCAAGCAAGACATCATCCGATTCAAGTTCCCTGCCTCTAACAATCAAGCTGAATACGAAGCTCTAATATTTGGTATTGAGTTGGCTTTCTTTTACGGAGCAACTAAGGTGGCAGCATTCTGTGACTCCCAACTCGTTGTCAAACAAGTAAAGGAATAGTATAACACCCAAGACCCCACCCTTGCCAAATATAGAGACCTTGTCCTAGACATGACAAAGAAGATGGAATTCTTTGAACTCAAACAGATAGGCAGGGAAGACAACCGAATCGCTGACGTTCTATCTAAACTAGCAACTATGGATGCGTCTAAGTCTAAGGCCAATCCATACGTAGTTTTTGCTGAGGAACCTGCGTACGAAAGATTACAAATCATGCTCCTAGATGGAGAGGAAAGATGTTGGATCGATGACTACATTAACTACATCGAGAAGGGCCAACTCCCGGAAGATGAAGCACAAGCCAAACTTATCAAGATGAAGTCCCCAAGATTCGTTGTGATGAACGGAGTCCTCTACCAAAGATCTTTCACTAAGCCCCTGCTAAGGTGTGTCTATCCCAAGGAAATTGAGAACCTCTTGGAAGAAGTATATGAAGGTGTTTGCGGTGGACACCCGGGGGACAGAACCTTAGCTGACAAGATCATATCGCTAGGTTACTATTGGACAAACCTGAGGGAGGACGCGCACGCCTATGTTAGAAAATGTGACAAGTGCCAGAGATTCTCCGACATTCCTAGACTACCGGCAGTTGAGCAGACACTTGTAATACCTACGTGGCCATTTGATATGTGGGGGATCGACATCATCAGACCCTTCCCTCCCGCCTGAGGTAATTGCAAGTACGTGATAGTAGCTGTTGATTACTTCTCCAAGTGGATAGAAGCGAAAGCATTAGCCAAAATAACGGAAGAGAACGCAATCAACTTTGTCCACGACTATATCTGGTGTCGATTTGGCCTCCCCCACACAATTGTTTCTGATCATGGACTCCAATTTTCTACGGCATTTACAACAGAATTGGGAAGAGTCAAAGTCCATCACGCAAAGTCCTCAGTTAGCAGACCCCAAGGCAACGGTCAAGCAGAGGCTGCCAATAAACTGGTCCTAACAGCCCTTACTAAGAACCTTGAAGGACGCGAGGGTAGATGGTTGGACGAACTTTCCCTAGCCTTATGGTCCGTTTACACAACCACCCGGGGGCCAACTGGGGAAACCCCATTCGCATTAACCTTCGGTTCTGAGGCTATGGCACCAGCTGAAATGGCCATCCCTACGGTGAGAAATTCTCATTACGATGAGCAAGTCAACAAGGTTAATAGGCTCCTAGACCTAGACCTGATAGATGAAAAACGACTAGCCGCGCAGATGAGGATGGTAAACTACAAACAAAGGACCAAGGCATATCATGACAAGAGAGTTATCAGAAGAGTATTCCAAGTAGGCGATTGGGTACTTAGAAAAATTGAAGCAACTGGTCGGAAGGCAGAACGAAACAAGCTCTCCCCAAATTGGGAAGGTCCCTATATCATCACTCAAGTCATTCGAGAGGGGACCTATAGATTAAAAACTAAGGAGGGGAAGGAGCTCATGCATCCATGGCATTCCGACAATCTTCAAAAATATTATCATTAGTCTATTTTATTTCGTAATAGATTAGTTTCCAGTTTTTAGTCATTTACTTCTCAGTATGATAGGATTGCAGTTCAATGTAATCAAGTTCCAGTTTATGAAAGTAACTTCTTCCAACATGCAAGAAAACTATCAACTACTGACACCAACACTGGAAGACAAGGATCTTATCCCCGACTCTTCAAAGACACATGCCTTACGTCATGATGAGGGTCCGCCTCGACTCAATGACTAGGCTCTTAACAGCCAAGACTAAGGATCCTTCCTCGGCCTACTGGCTTACCTTACGTCTTGACGAGGGTCCGCCTCGACTCAATGACTACAAGGTTCAAACAGCCAAAACCGAGGACTTATCCTCGGCCTATTGACTTGCCTCGCGTCAAGGCAAGGAAACACCTTGTCACAACGACGACAGGCCTCACACGTCTAAAACCTATGCACGAGTCATCTTCCTCGGCATAAGGAGACTAAAAAGAAGAAAATCACCCAACAATCAAGGTCGAGGAGCCTTCCTCGGCTATACGACTTAAGGTTCAGTCGAGATCGAGGAACCACACCTCGGCCTAATGACTTGCCTTGTAAGTAAGGGATGAGGAACCTTCCTCGACTCCCCCCCCAAAAAAAGCAAAGACTTGCACTTGTGCAGTACCCATAAACAAGCATCCACACAATTCATTACAACAACATGACATGAATTGAAACAAAAGGACTTTTTCACTGATATTCAAAAGGGAGTTACAAGTCCTAGCAACTATTACAACAAAAAGAAAAGGGAAAAAATCCTAAATCTTCGCATCCTCAAAAGGTTTCTCCAGAAATTCCTCGATGGCGGCATCAGTGGCAGGCGGGGTGGTCTGCTCGGTTTGTGCACTCGTATGAACCTCCTCGGTATCACCACCCTCGTCCCCGGCTTCCATCTCCTCGTCTTCAATAGCCTCCACCAAGGCTTGGAGATTGTCAGGATCAACGGAGGGGGGAACCCAAGCTTCTCGGCCAGCCCGAGCATCTTCCCTTGAAATTATGCCCAAGTTATACTCGGAATAAGGGACGAGATGGTGGAGGGCCCTAGCCTCCTCGCCAAATTGATCCCGGCTGATCAGCCTAGCGATGGCTTTCACATCCAGACGAGTGGAGGGATCGGCCAGAAGACGACGTGCCAGATGTAAGTAGCCATCCTCGAACATCGTGGCCGTCTTCTCGTCCACGGCATCCTGAAAGGCCCGGCTGGCCTTGAATCGAGCAACGGCCTCCTCTTCCCTTGAAGGAAGGGTGGCTTCTAGACCCCGACACTTGGCCTCAGCCTCCTCGGCCCTAACCTGGACCTCGGCCTTGAGCCTTTCCAGCTCGGCCAACTCAGCATCTTTTAGCCGGAGATGCTCCTCGGCTTTCACCCTTGCCTCCTCGGCCCTCTTCACCTCGGTCTCCACCTTGGCCTTGGCGGCTTCAAGCTCGGCGTCCTTAGCCTTCAGCAGCTCGGCCAACGATGCTTTTTCAATCTCACCCTTCTTCTGGGCGGCCTTGACTTCATGCAACTGTTTGTCCGTGGCCTTGGACAGGATGTTCTCGTAGGCCATCATAGTAGCAAGCTACAAGATAAATCAATGTCAGATATTATATCAAGTACGAAGTTACGAGATCAAAAAATACGAGATACGAGAGAATTACCTCAGCAAGTATAAGCCCCTTGCGGCATAACAAGTTTTCCTTGCTCGGCTTGTCTCGAACAAGCTTCTCGAACGCCTCCTGGTTCAAAGCCCGTTGAACGGGAGCTCGGCCCAGTCTCACAAGAGCACCCTCCCTGATCTGCAAAGGGATGCCCCTCAAAGCTGGGACATTGGCCACCATTTGCCGGGCAAGATCCTCGGCATCTTCATAACATTTAACACTTTGGATGGTGAGGGCTGGAGGAGCTTGAGGATTTGAAGGCTCCACAGCAGCCCGTTTAGCTGAGGGCTCCTCAGCAGAAGCACCTTGGGGCCTCTTCGATCCTGAACGCCGCTGGGCAAGGTCAGTGTCCTCGGCCGACGGGATGTCAGTCTCCACAAAAACATCAACATGGGGGCTATGCCCCTCAACAGTCGACGGATTATCCCGGCCTTCGGAGGCCCCTTCCTCGGCATTTACTACCTCCCCTCGTAGCTTGATGGGGAGAGGTTGATCCCCCTTGGTACTCAGAAGGAGATTGCGGCGGTTGGTCTCGTCCTTCCTATCAGTTAAGGCCGAGAGCTTGGCCAAACGTCGTCTCTTCTTGATCAGATCGACGGCACTTAATTGTTCCATGGCTAACTCGGCCTCTTGCTCGGGGGATAAATCTGCAAATACAAGGAAGATATGGTTACATTGCGAAATAGATTAAAACAGACAGCAAAAACACAAGTGTTAAAGACAGGGAAAAAATAATTACAGCCTGCGACGTCAATTTCCCTAAGGCATTGATCCTTAGGGTTAAGTTTGCAACGCTCGCATTCATCATGAAAGACCAGGCCGGGATGGGTCCTCCAGTCGTTAAAGCGCCTCCCCCTCTTAACGGGGACGAGGGGAACCACCCCGTCCTTCGGTCCCGGCATCAGGCCTGCCTGGACATAATAACGATCATCGGCCTCCAAGGCAGCCCAATCAAGGAACCCGACCTCGACAAATTCTTCAAGGCTCCTGATCAAGTCTTTTGACCATCCATACTTTTGCACCTGACTAGATGCCGACGGCACGTCAGCAGGGGATGGGAACTCCCAGCCTCGTCGGCTCTCTACCCTGATCACGTGATTGTCCCAGCCTCCTACCTTGCTGGACAAAGGGAGAATAATCTTCGGCTTAGTTGAATCACTCCTTATGACTAGGAGCCTCGAACTCTTGACATAGCCAATGTTGAAGAAATGACGGAAGGCAGCTTGGGTAGGCTCGTAACCTAAGCTTCGGCATAAGATTATGAAGCTGACAAGGACCTTAATCCCGTTAGCCCCCAGCATGGCCGGGACAGCCCTCACGTCACCCAAGAACTCGTTGATGAAGGGGTCCAAAAGGAGACGAAGTCCCTGTTGAAATTGTTTGAAGTAGTAGTGGACGTGGTTATCATTATAATAGAAACTCTTCTCCTCGGCATCAGTATCGAAGGTGGGCTTGCCGATATAAGTTAGCCGGAATTCGTTCTTATCTACCCCGTACTTCGTGTATAGCTGCTCCAGCATGGGATCCCCGGCCTTAGGCGGTCTTTCTCGGCCTCGACCACCTCCTCGGATTCCTCTCCCTCGGCCTCTCCTACCTTCAACTTGCTCACCTTCAACGAAGGCGTCAACTATTTTGGTAGACGAGGAGGCATCTCCCCCTCTTCCCGTCATATCTGCAAAAAGACGAGGAGTCAAAGTTAGTTACCTCGTCCATGGCTGATCTTAAGACGGGGAAGAGGGAAACCCCTCCTCGTCATTATAGATAGGCCGAGGAGGGAGCCTTACCACTCAGACGCTCACGAACTATGTGATTCGAGGATGGGTAGAACAAATTGACGTGCTCTACGATCTCGGATCTGTCCTCAAGCAAGACTATGCAACGGGATGAGGAATCAACTCGATCTATCCTCGTACTGTCTGGGTATTGGATGAACATTCGAGTACGGCCATATTTTCTCAATATTTCTCCTATGTCAGACAAGTTCAGTATCAATCATGGTCCTCTCTCTCTCCGGTAAACTCTCAGGTTGCCCTTGTGGTACCCATAAATGAATCGGGGGAATGGTCCCAAGAACGAGCCATTTCTAAGGGGGAATCAAGGATCAAAGGGGGAGTTCATACAAGTAATCAAAGATTCAAAGAAAATCAACGATTCAAAGAAAATCAAAGATTCAAAAACTTCAAAACTTTAAACTCAACAATGGCGGTTTTTGACATCCAAATCCCTACCAAAACCCTAGAAATGGCAAAATTATAGACAAAAAGCAATAAAAGGGAGAAATGCATACCTATTTGCTGAAGAGTGAACGGAATCGGAATCTGAATCAACTTCACCGAAAAATTCAAGGTTCGTCGGAGTTCTGGGCTCAACAACACGGGGAATTGGTTAAACCTTGCAACACGCTCTCAAATACTCCAAGTGCAGAAAGGTTGAAATGAAAAAGGGTTTTAGCTTTTATAGTCACCAAAAAGGGGTAAAACCCGAGAGCAAATTGGGTCCATGGATCTGGCGCCCCAACATTAATTGCCCATAACAACTTCCAAGGCGTGTCAGACCTGGGGGCCCACATCTCATCATCATGCTATTAACCGGCGGATAATGGAACGGCGCACAATTGAAGTGACCTTGACGCGTGGCAAACCTGTTCGTATTCTCATAAGCCGAGGACGAGATGACTTTCTCCTCGTCCTAAGCCGAGCTAGAAAGTCGGAGGCCACTGAACAGTATAAACCGAGATACGAACATGGACTTGTCCGGGCCAGGCCAAAGTGGATTGGGCTATAAACATAATCCATCTATGAGTTACGAGGGACAACCATGGGCTTCCTCGACCTCGTTCCTAGTCATCAAAATGGCCAATCAAGGCCCAACAAGCAAGCCGAATATGCCCCAACTATGAATGCCGAGGAGACCTCCCTCGTATGCCGAGATCATCTCATAGAGGACGAGGTGCCCTCCTCGGCCTTAACGTTGTCAACGGGCTCCCTACATTCTTATTTCCTCCCCGGCTCATCATGGACCGAGAGGTCATGAATGACGAGGAGAGAAATGTTCTCACCTCGGCATATCTCCATATGATGAGGAGACAAAATCATTCACCTCGGCATTTCACCTTGCCGACAGATCTCTACATAACGAGGAGACAAATTCATGCATCTCGGCCTATATGCAAATGACGAGATAAGGAAATCATTCTCCTCGACTTACCGGCAAGCAGTTATAACAATCCTATTCAAACGAGGATTCAGCAGTTATAATCTTATCAGAATTGTAACCACCCTTACAATACAGATCAAATAAGGATTCCTTAACAGATATAATCCTCCTATGATTATATCTTATCTCTTTACAGTTCAAGTTCAACATGGATTCTGTCAATCCCTCCCTATAAATACAAGCCATATATCACATTATTTGGTACGTTACTTTTTACATACAGAAACTCTGTCAATTTAGTTTCTCATCTCAGAACCGTGAACTTATTCTCACGCCAGAGGGCCTTCGCCGGTAAAGCCCCGACTTAGTTTACGTGTTTTCTCTTATTTTCAGGCCTAGCAATCGCCGGAGCAAACGATCGCTTGGATTTGGGCTGATTTGACGATTTTGGCATCATCATTTCAATATTTTGATATGTTATCTCTTTGACTCGAAACTCTGTCAATTTGATTTCTATATATACAAAACGTGAACTTACTCTCACCCCGGAGGGCCGAAGAAGCCCCGGCTTAATTTACGTTTTCTGTCTTATTTTCAGGCTATTCAATTACCGAAGTACAACCGATCGCTGAATTTGGGCTGATTCGATCTTTTTGGCGGCATCACATATGTTTTTGGGAAGTAAAGATTTTTATTTAAAAAAAAAATAGCTAATTCAAAGGAGAGGAGCAAAGTGAAATTGGTTATTACAAGAGCAGTCAAGAATACAAATAGTAGAAGGTACATACATGATACAACCCACCTCACTTCAATCCTTCCTATTTCTATCCCCTCCCCTCACTTTTCCTACAATCTCATAACCAACCCCTACTACTTCAAACAAAGTAAAGGGGTATACATAATTCCACCCTCTGACAAAAAAACAAATTACCACATGCCATCACCTATTCTCAAATCAGTTTTGACTTCGGTCAACGCAAAACTCCGATGTCTTCCGAGCACGAAAAAGTCAAAGTTGTTTCTCAAACCAGTTTTGACTTTGGTCAACGCAAGACTCAGAATGTCCTCCGAGCACGAAAAAGTCAAAGACGTTTCGGCAATACGAGCAGACAATAGCAAAACTTATAGGAGCTTTAGAAACTAGAAGTCTCCCCTTAACACTACTTATCTTTACATCTCTTCTTCCTTCCCATGTATATATAGATACACCTGGCTTATACATATCTTATTACGACGGATTACAAAGAATAATATTATAATGACCAACAACTGAAATTACCGGTCGTACCCCATGGCTACTACGGGAATACGTACTTTATGCCCTCTATTTCCCTTCAAGAAAACCTCTCCGAAACTGTAGGACCCAGTCACGGTTTTGACTGTGAGGGTGACGTAGAATTTCCCAGATGCACCTGGTTTGAGTGTCAATCGTTTAGGGCTAGTTTCAATGGCAAGTGCCGGTGCCATTTTTGCTGTAAGAACATATGTTTCTTCCTCAGCTACATTTGTGACTGCTCGTGTTATTGTTTGAGTTCCAACAAGGTGGGAAACTGCGATTGATGGGGAGTTGAGATTTGCTGCTTTGCCAAGTGTGTAATTGCATGGCTGGTGAGTGTACTTTCTTATCTCAGTTTTGTCAATTCCGGGTACAAGGCATAAGAATCCTACGTAGTCTTCATAACCTGCAAACCATATCAAAAGCAGAACTAAGTATTTTTCAGAAGAAAATGTAACTTGTTTTCGTTTCCTAAATCTACAAACTTGATGAAGTTACTAAACAAAGCCGAAGTCCAAAGGCCTTTTCAGACAATCTTGTTTTCATTATTTTCGACAACAAATTGAAACATTAAGCTAAGATAATAATTTTAAAAAAAAAACACATTGAGCTACAAGTTGGTGAGTTCCTACATTTAGATAAACATTTACCCCCTCCGTCCCTAAATGAATGTCCATTTTCAAGAATGTTTTATCCCAAAACGAATGTCTTCTTTTTTAATAAGAACTTTGTCCCTAAATGGCTTTTTACCAATTTCTTATTCACTATTCATTTTTATGCATCTTTGTCATTAAGAGAAAATGAGGGAGAATCGTGTGGTTTGGTCATGTGAGACGAAGAACAAGTGATGCACCGCTGAGGAGGCTTGGAAGAGTGGAGAAGTGATAAAATGGCGAGGGGTAGGAAAAGGCCCAAGCAAACTTGAATAAGGGTTGAGTTTAATTGGATTGTATGAAAATATGGGGTTAAAGAGGCCGCAGTGGAAGGCAAAAATTCACATGGGTGATGGGGGTTGACTTATATATATATATATATATATAGGTTATATATATATATATATATATATATACTAGCACATGCCCGTGTCCAAAGCCACGTAATTTTTTTAAAAAAAAAAAATTTTTTTTAAGGGCAAAATCGGAAAAGGACAAATGTATGAGGGCAAAATGGGAATTTTCCCCCTTGAAACTGTTCATAGAACTGTTCAAAAGGGGGGTTCCATTTATAATATAGATATATATATATATATATATATATATATATATATATATATAGGTAGGTGCTCAAATGAGAACCATAACAAAATGAGAACCGTGAGAACCACTTGTATACACTTGTTTACAGTAGATACTTAGCTACTGTATACATATACAGTCTAATATATATGTATACAGTAGTTAAGTATCTACTGTAGACAAGTGTATAACCACACGTATACACTTATATACAGTAGCTAAGTATCTACTGTATATGTATACAGTCTATTGTATATGTATACAGTAGCTAAATATCTATTGTATACAAGTGATTCTCATTTTAAACGGTTCTCATTGGAGCGTGACCCTATATATATATATATATATATATATATATATATATATATATATACTCCTTCCGTCCCGTTACAAATTGCACACTTTCCTCATTGGGCGTCCCATTACAAATTGCACACTTCCTAAAATGGCAAAGAATCTTTACTATTTCCTCCACTCATTCTCTCTCCTACATTATTTTAATACTCACAACACCATTATAATTTACTATTCCCTCCACTCATTCTCTCCCCTATTTTACTTTTACACTCACAACATTTATATCATTATTTTTTTCCTTAATCCCCGCGCAAACAGTAGCTGTGCGATTTCAAGAGGGACGGAGGGAGTATACACACACACACACACACACACACACACACACACACACACACACACACACACACATATATATATATATATATATATATATATATTCTTTTATTATCGCTTTTTTTTCTTCTTTTCCTTTTCTAAATTTTATTCATATTTCTTCTTTTAATTTGCCTTTATTTCAAAAAAAAATCACGATGACACATTTGAAGATTCATGTTAGCCGACCCCAAATTATTTTGCGACCACGGCTTTGTTGTTGTTGTTTGTCACTAAATTTTACAAAAAGTAAACATTTTCACGATGTCCGATAAAGTAAAATCAGTCATTCATTTAGGGACTGTGGGAGTAAGTTTTTATTAAACAATATTTACTGCCGAATTCCTTCTAGAATGAATAATTTTACGACTAAAACAGAGGGAAAGAGAAAGAACCTGCATCAAACACGAGACCAGGATCTAGAGCAGCTCTAGGATTGACATGACCACTTCCATAATCAAAAGGTGTGGCCTGGACGAATGTCATGGTGTCAGAACCAGAATATTGTTGGGCTTGAAGAGGCTTCATGGCTCTGTCAATGGTTGTTGATGTCGTCATCAAGGCCGATTTAATGGCAGCAGGGCTCCAGTGAGGATGCTTCTGCTTTATAAGAGCTGCAATCCCTGATATATGGGGTGCCGCCATGCTAGTTCCAGATATCATAGCAAAATGTTCTCCTGTTCAAACCAGAAAAAGATCATTTTTTTATTTCATCACTTTTATGCGGATTAATTTCATTGCCCTGAGGCTTGGACAAGTCTCACTGCCCCCCCCCTCCCTCCGGATGTTGATTTCATCTCACTTGCCCCTTTTTGTCAACTTTATTTGAGCAAAATGACTAATTTACCCTTACATTTTTGAAGTGTTAATACAATATTTGGAGTTAGCATTGAGGAGAATTAGGGGTAAAAATACTCATTTCATTTAAATTAAGTTGACCAAAGGGGGTATGCGAGTTGAAACCAAACATCAGGGATGGACAGTGAAATTAACCCCTTATTTTGCACATTCTCTAAATTCCTGGGTGTATTTTTTATTTTATTTAAAATCAACACTATAATTTCTTTGACATGTAATGGCACCAAACTTGAGGGGACAATCTGCAAGATACTAAGGCTCATGAATTAACATCTAAAAAAGAATATTTACCTTCAAAATTAGCTTCATCTGTTCCATTAGGAGACCAGGCAGCCCAAATTAGAGAACCGGGGGCGAGTATATCTGGTTTGAGAATATCGGCATCTTGAAAGCTGTAATCTTTTATATTAGGCCCTCGTGAGGAGAATAATGCTACTTGTGGTGCTGACTTGTAAAGTATAGGATTCAAACCATCTCCAATGCTTCCTATTGCTTTAAAACTCTTCACACGACCGGTCCAATCCCGTGAAGTAGAGATGTTGTAATAGTCTATAAGATCCTAAAACCAGATTAAAAAAAAAAGCATTAGAATCAGATACAAGTACAAGGAATGATTATCAGGAAGAACACACGAAAGGTAAACTTGTATGTGCTTAATTAAGATGGATCAACATAAAAATTGCAGAAACATGGAGGTTAACCTTTCTATGATTTAATGCAATTCACTCGTGAAAAATTCTCTTGATTTTACCACAAGAAAAGCTTGATTGGTCAGCAAATTACAACTAGCTTCTGTCCCTAAATGAATGTCCAAAATTCATTTAAGGGACATTCTGAAAATGTTCACTTTTTTGACAATTAAATGTTCACTTTTTAGACAATTAAATGGCAAAGATGCATAAATATTCTTGCAATTACTTTTGCAAGTATAAAGTGACTAGTGAAAAAACATTGGTAAAATAACCATTTAGGGACAAAGTTTTTTACAAAAAGGACATTCATTTTGGGATTAAAAAAAAACTTGAAAATGAACATTCATTTAGGGATGGAGTACTTGAAAATTTCTGAAAATATTAACCCCCAGAAGAACTGAGCATGTGCAATCCTACCATAAGAGGTAAAAAGTTTTGATCTTTACCATTGACTTCTGAACATCTGCGATGAGAATCCCAGGAATACTGACAGGCACAGGATCGAATTTTGTACCAGGAGAAAAACTTTCTACGGCAAGAACAAAACCAATGGCACCAAGACTCTTGGCCGTTTCAGAGACCTTCTGAATAGATGCAGTACCAATGACAAAATTAAAGGAATATCCACACAAAAGAATGTTTCCCTCCACCAATTTTCTGTTTAAAACTTCTGGCTTCTGGCAATCTGCAGGACTATACTTCGAGGCAGAAGAATCCAACATCACATCATTAGCTGCAACCAGCATATATGTTCTGTTTGCGTGTGTAGCAGCTGCAAGGAGCGAACAAGAAGCATGAGCACACAATCGTAGTTCAAAATAAATGTCGCACCTTGGCTATTTTGGTCAACTTGATTGAACTTTGACCAAAGTTGGCTAAAAGTTTAATAATATTCATGAAATTCTAAAAATTGTTACTAATGCTCCTTAAAAAATACTCCCTCCATCCCAAAATGAATGTCCGAAAATGTCCAAATTTACTGTTGATCAAGAGAATTTGATATTTTTTGACATTCATTTTGGGACGGAGGGGGCAATATATGGATAACAAGTTTAGAATTTTAAGAAAATTATTCATTTTTTATTAATCTTCGGTCAAGATTCAATTAAGTTGACCAAAATAGTCAAGGTGCGACATTTTTATATGGGATAGGGGAATATCATGAAAGGTGTCTTCCAACAAGTAATAAATAAAGAGATCAAGCTGCTTGAAACTTACGTGACAACCCAAGTCCTGCTAGGATCTTTCCATTACCAAGGGTCAAATGATTCTTGTATCTACGATCATCAATGGCAGCAGCAACAGATGTAATCCATGGACTGTAAGACAATAATGTTTTTGGAAAAGGGCCTCCATTTCCAGCTGCCTGAGCAACAAATACTCCGGCCTTCACAGCTGCGAGAAGTGTAGCATCGAAAGGGTTTAAAAAGGTGGTCTTTGTGGTAGCAGGAGGACTATTTGGTCCAACTGAGAGATTCAAAATGTCTACACCATCATGAACAGCCTGTCAATAATAATATATTGCATCAAAACTATCTGATGTATAAAAGACCTAAAAAAACACGCAAAAAGAATGTCAAATTGGTTAGCTGATGGAGTTCTCTAGATGCCATATGGGCTTCTTCTTTTCCTTTATTTTTTAACCAGGAAAAAAAACATTGGAAAATTTGAATTAGTTGACTGCAAATCTATTTTTTTAAGTCAACGATTGCATGAGGCAAACCTGGTCAATGGCAGCAACAACATCTGCAACAAACCCTCCAAAAAGCCTGTAGAGTGCCTTGTACACAGCAATTCTAAAAACGGATAACAATATTGTCATTAGAAAACCGTGAAATCCGATGAAGAACATAAATATATTTTCTAATAGACTAGGGTAAACTCACCTCGCACGGGGAGCCATCCCACTTGCTTTTCCAAATTCAAATCCATGCATTCGTACAGCAATTCCATTATTTCCAGCAGCAATGGCAGCAGTGTGACTGTTACACAATATTAGTTCAGTAAAAAGGAACCAACATGAAAAAAGTAAAAGTTATAACTGTAATATATCCAAAACCAATGAGATGTCTGTTCTATAATGTACAAATATAAGGCCTTCAACAGAAGTAACTTTGTTTGAGTGCATATGATTACGAGTTGGGTTATTCTTTCTTTTCAAATCTAATCCTAGAAGTAAAAAATTTATAACTTTCAATTCATATGTGAAACTGTGGAAGTAAATCCCTTTTAAACGCTTTAAATATAGCATCATCATTCTGCCTGGTTGCCAACTAAAAGGGTAAAAACGCAAAGAACAGTTACAGATAAGCGATAAAACAATCCAAGGCATATGAGTATCAAATGAGGTCACTGCATAATCTTAATGCGCATAAAGAAATGGTAAAAACAATTCAAAGAAGGTAAGAAGCATCATTACTAAGGTTGCACAATCTAAGGTACTTTGAGAAATAATTTTAGGTTGATTTTATATTAATGAATGGACAAGTTTGAGCACAAACCTTCCATGTCCATCACCATCCAATGGGGAAGCAAAATCAATCGAAGGGTTAAATGCACCAGCTGCTGTTGCCGCTGCAGCAAAATGTTGGGCTCCAATAATCTTCCCATTGCAGAAACTCTTCTTTGTGTCAGGATCAACTTCACATTTCCCTCTGTACTTTGGAACAGGCCCATAGGGCTCTGTCTTGTAGTTCCTAAAGCTCGGATGCTGTGGGAAAATTCCAGAATCCACAAATCCTATGACAATGTCCTCCCCAGCTCTGTCAAATCCACCTCCGGTTGGCCATACTCCAGTTGGAAGCCCCAAAAACTGTGGGGTATGAGTAGTAAGTCTCTTCACTTTCCAATCTCTATCCACAGATTTCACGCCAGGCGCTTGTCTAAGAATTTCTGCCTAGTTAAAATATTAAACTAGCTTGAGAAAAAAAAAATGATTGAAAGGGTACTGGAAAATAGAAAAAACTATACACTTATAGGAAAGATAAGTTCTTTGGTTAAAAACGCCAAAAAAAAAAAAATTAAAAAAATCAGTTCATGTTGTCACCTGTTCAGGAGTTATGTGAACGGCAAAACCATTGATAAGATGGCGATAGCTGTAGAGTTTCTTGTAGGTCCCATGTTCAAAGAGCATTCCAAGAAGCGTGTCATGCCTCTTCAAAAGGTGACTAGAGTACGACGTAACCAAATCGCTGGAAGTAGGCCAAAAGAGAAAGCGTTAAGCAAACCCAACTCTAGCTTCTAACAATGAATTTAACAAAATATTGGAGGTTTAATAATGGTAATAATCTCAATGTAGTTAAATATCATTGCATCTCCATCATGAATTCTTGGTATATCTGCATTACATGGCAGCTTTTTAGTAGTAACCTAAAGAAGTTGGTTCTCAAATAGTAAAAAACCAAGTTATACAGGTTTTTTGCTTCAGCAGATAGCTGACTGATAATCCCCTTCTTTAGTAGGAATAAAAATAAACTTAAAAAAGAAAGGATTAGAAAAGGTAAATCCCATATTATATAAGCTAAAACCAAATTTGTCTAATAAGGACAATATCCATGCTAAAGTGCAACCAAACACTTCAACATCAACTTGACTAAACTTGTGAATGGAAGATGTCAATAATAATATACTTAATTATTGTGATAGCATAATGTACAAAAAATAATGAAAATGTCCATTGCGACAGACACTCAGCCTGGATGACCCCAGTATGATAACTCTCCAAAGGATCAAGGTTACTAGTTGATAAATAGCAACTATGATTTCAAAACAACTATTTTTCTTGATATAAAATATACTGGGAAGGAAAAAAAAAACGAAGGAACAAATATTGACCTGGTGACATCAAGCACCTCATCAAAGTCTGCAGCAGTGGCTTCAAAGCCTTCAACACCACCTTTATAACTTATCACTGGTTCCCCTTCTACAGTCACTATATAAACCTCAGCCTCCCCAATAATCAGATGACCGAATAAAATTAAAATCATAAACGAAAAATCCATAGACGACCTCATTTTCACTGATCCCTGATGTGACTACAAAGCCAAGATAATCTGTTTCAAATAAATAACAAAATGAAACTCCATTAGCGAAACAGAATCACAGAGTCAAGACTCAGGAACACCCAAAAAAGAAAACAAAATCAAACATCAATGCTTATTTTTGTATATAGATTGAAATTCATAAAATATAAATGGAAAATCAACTAAATGTTTACTTCAGAGTCAGCAAAAACCCAAAATGAAGAAATCACAATACAAAAGCTACCAATATAAATTAGTATTAGAAAAAAAAAAGGTTTTCGCCCATTCCATCAACCAACCAAATCGATTACCTAAATATGAAGTTTCCGAAAAACACACAATACCAAAATCCACATCTATAAACCAACACTTAGCTTGACTAAGTATTTGACTAAAGAAATTCTTGTTGACTCAATCTCAGAAACAAACACCAGCTATATATCTATCATCAACATCACATACTATATACACATATTTTCAAACATTAAACACATTAAATCAATTTTATTAAAAGAAACTAACCCATTGAAGAAAGGAATCAAAAGAAAAAAATATTATCTTGACAAGCAAACATTCATAGCTGTAGATATCAACAGAATCAAATCAAATCTAAACCCAACAAATATAAAACAAAAAGCAGCAGTAAAGTTAAACCTTTTTTACTTACATTGATCCAAGAAAAGAATCAACCAACAACAGCTCTGTAAATTACAGTAATAGCTGCCATTTACACAACTTCTTGATTAAACTGAAGCTTATCCAGCTAGCTAGCTACATTACTTGTGAGTAGTAAAGTGAAAAATGGAAGGAAAAGGGTGTAGAGATATGGATGTAGAGAGAGAAAATAGAGAGAAAAAGAGTGTGTGTGTGGATTGTGAGGAGCAGGAATGGAGGGAGTTTTAGTTAGTCCTACTAGGGTTTTCACCTTTTGGGAACGCGCCAGACAAGAGGAGCGAAGATGGAGGAGTTTCTGATTAATTATTTGTTTATTTATTTATTTTATTTTTTCTTAAATTTAATTTCTTTTACATTTCTGGTTTTTTTTTTTTTTTTTGATTACCCAGGTTCGCCTTCGTTAATCCTGACCAGCGCACGCCCTCAATCTTTGGCGGAGGTAAATCGCGAGATGTTCCCTATGCAGCCAGGGTGGCAGTACCCCTTATACTCCAGAGCCCCAAGGGAGCCCTCCTACAAGACAATTACTTTGGCTGCTCCACAACACCAAGAAACTGTCAAGATTTGAACTCCCCACACTGAGGGTACAAGCCCAGCAATGCTGCTTCCTTAACTGCACGGATGTGCCCCGGGGGACTCCAAGGCTCCTGAAACCCAAGGAAATAATTAAACCACAAGATTTCCCTTGGGGGAATTGAACTGGTGACCTCCCCTACGAAAAGTCACCCAAAATATCATTAGATCAGAAGACCATTGGTTTACATTTCTGTTAATAATTAGTGATATGGGTAAAATTGGAAATTGATTTAGATTTAAATTAACTTGTTTAGTGTGACACATTGTTTTTCCGATCCAGTGGAGAGCAAAAGGAGTGCATGCATTTAGTGGCCCAAATTTTAAGTATCGCTTTTTTCACATATTAAATTCATTTGTTTGAGATGAATCAATCTCTCGATCCTTGAATTCATTTGTTTCGAGAGAGATAAGCCTATCTCAATATTTGGTTGAAGCAGAAGAAAGAAATTTTCATTATAACAATTCATTTTGTACAAAAATGACATGACAAATTATTCTCTAGAATAATAAACCAAGAAGAAAACAAATAAAAAACATTCAAACATGGCAACACATTGAGAAGGATTCTCATTCTCTTTTATGAATGTCACTATACATAAAGGAAGTGCAAATTGGGAATAAAGGTGAAGAGAGATGAGCTAAATTATTCCAACTAACCTAGCAAGATAGCCTACAAGAATTACTATATAATAGTCTAAAGAAATAATTAAATTAATGTAATTTCATTTTATATCAAAGTTATACTCCCTCCATCCCATCCCATAGTAATATGCAAAGTCAAAGAAAAATTGTCAAGTTAATTGTACTTTGACTAAAAACTTATAGAAAATTTGATTATTCTAATGAAAATTTAAAAATTGTTATTGATAATATTTTTAATTGCGAATCAATAATAATTTTTAGATTTTTATTAAGATAATTAATTTTTTTTTATAAATTCTTAGTAAAAGTGCAATTAAATTAACAATTTTTCTTTAACTTTGCATATTACTAAGGAACGGAAGGAGTATATTATAAACTTGAATCACACTTAAAGATATTTATAGGTATATTAAACATCTATAAGGACAGATATCTAAGTCTAAAGTGATATACTCTTTGTCATTTTAACAAGCTCCATTATTGGTTCCCTTATTGTTTATTAATTAGTATCACATGCAATTGATATAAATAAAGAACTTGGCAAAATTGATAATAAATATTCCCTCCATATTAAATTGTATATTTAAAATATTTAAACTTACTTTTAATTAAAAATAAATAAATTTGGGTATAATTTAATCATCCATTTTGAAATGAAAGGAGTACAATTTTGTCCCCTTCCTTCTCTTCTTTCTTTATTTTAACATCTTTGTTTGTTGTACTAAAAAAGTCGGTGTAACGATCTGAACTCAAAAATTTGGTCTATTATATAAACATCACGCACTGATCCACTAATCACAAATAATTTGGGTTCAAGTGATTTATCTAACACTTAACCAAAAAGTCTGTAGATATTATTGGTGCTCAATGTTAATTTTGTATGCTTATAAATGGTAAATTAAACTTTCACAATAACCTTGTTTATGCTTTGGAAAAACTGACATATACTCCCTCCATCCTAAATCTAAGTGTTTATTTGATGTTTTGCGCATAGATTAAGAAAAGTGGGTAATGAAGAAAGTGTTGTGAGTGTAAAAGTAAAATAGGAGAGAAAATGAGTGGAGGGAATAGTAAAGTTGATTGGTGTTGTGAGTATAAAAGTAAAATAGGAAAAAGAATGAGTGGAGAAAATAATAAATATTCTTTGTCATTTTAAAAAATGGACACATAAATTTGAAACGCCCAAAATGACAAAATGGCGCGTAAATTTGGGGCGGAGGGAGTACTACTCAATTTCTAAATGTCTGTGGAATATTCAAAGCTAATTTTTTCGTGTGTGGATTTTCTAAATGTCCGTGATGGGTAATATCCCAGTTACAGTTGAAAAAATTATTTGAGCGTCACAAGTCAAGTCATTGTTTATAAAAATGTTTTATGGAAATTTGGTTTAGGGTTAGACATCATTCATTTTCAAGATTTCTTTTCAATAGAAATAGACAAATGATGCACTCACTCCTTTCCATAATAGCTTACTCATTTATTATTGAGAACAGAAAATAAGAAATAATGTTATTAAAATAAGAGTTGTGAGTGGGTAGGAGAGAGAATGAGTGAAGAGAATAGTAAATTTGAAAAGTGTTGTGAGTATGACAAGTGTGTCCCATAAATAAAGAAGTACTCGTATTAAAAAGCTTTCTTTTTAGAAAAGTGGGACGCCCAAAATAGCAAAATGGGTAAGGTAATATGGGACGGAGGAAGTACATCATTACCTACGCAAACCAAACACAGTTATTTTTTTATTTTTTATTTTTAATGGCGGAAGTAAACCGCGGAATATTATGTCCGAGATAGTCAAGGTGTTCCTGTCAAAATTCGAACTCTCCATGCTGAAATTGCAAACCCAACAAGTATTCCACAAGATCAGGAGGCCTTAGGTAAACCAAACACGTTATTTATGTTTAAAGAGAAGTCCCCAACCTTAAGGTTTAAAAAACAGCATTACTTGCTTAAAATTTGAACAAGTATCACAGTTTCATGAGATTATCTTTTCTCACCGTCTCCCTTTATCAATTTAATGTAACCTAATTATTATTAATTAAAATAACTAATTTAATATTTGAATTTTACATTGAGGAAATTTTGAAATAAAAAATTATTAATGTAAATCAAGTTGAAAAAAGGGAGAGAGTGAGGCCTAATCGAACCTCAGGGTTAGTGATATTTTTTTCAATCTACAGAGATGAACAATGAAGTTAATCTTTCTTTAAAGTCCATAAATTGCACAAATTCAACACCAAATATTTTCGACCATCTCCAACAACTTTATTTTAAATTTTACAATAAATAAGAATATTTTCAAAATATTCCTTATCATTTCATTTAAATGAAATGTTTTCCATTAATCGTATATTATTATTAATAATATGATTCAAATTACGTTATTAAATAATTAAATAAGAAATTAATAAATATAAATAAATAATATATTTAAAATACAAATACAAATAAAATACAAATGACTATACAAATGACTATACAAATGACAAATATTAAATTAAATAATATTTACTATCTCCATCTCAAAATAAATAAACAAAATTTATTCAAAATTAATTTGTTAAAAGTTTAATTTCACAAAAATTAAACGCATGAAGGAAAAAGAAGTAAACAATTTTAATTTCACAAAGATTAAAATAAAGGAGGAAAAAAAAGGAATAGCGTAGTACCCAGCTTGCGCCAAATTTGGCACAAGGAAACAGATGCTTCAAAATGGCTTTGGGGATGGCGTGGCTGTTGGAGGAGAATTTTGCGTCGAATTGGTGCAATTTTGGAGCTTTGAAGCTCTGTTGGAGATTGCCTAAGTATTACAATTTCATCTCAAAATAAATGTTCAAAAATATCCAAATTAAATATTTAAATTTTATTTTGAAGATTCTTTTCGAACGAAGTGAGTACATTTGATATTTAGAAAATTTTCAATAAATTGAGTAGGGCAAGATCTATCTTTGTACTTTTTGTCCCAAAAACATAATTCATTTTATAGTGGTTAAATTAATTTAACTTTGACTAATAATTAATTAAAATAATTTGATTATTCTAATAAACATTTAAAATAGTGTTGGTGTTATTTATAATGGTATATCAATATTAAGTTTTATAATTTTAATGAGATTTTTTTTTATTTTAATTAAATTTTAAGCAAATGAAATATTAAAAAAAATGAAACTATCTCTTAAGAAAATATAGAGGCAATTTAAAAGCAACACCTCAATGACTAGTCAAACACTTGGATTAAATACCGAAGAAAGACGCGTTGAATTGTTGAAAACACAATAATTTATAGTAGGGCCAAAGAAAAATCCACCGCCAATTACTTACAGCTCCAAATGATAAAAAAGGGTAAAAAAAATTAAAAAGTTTATTAACCTTTTATGTAGCTTTACACAAACCCACCCACTTTTGAGTCAGTCTGGGGAGAAACGCGTTTCTCCGTCGCGACTGGAGAAACGGGGCTAAGTATGTCGCGCGACATACTTAGCCAGTTTCTGGATATGCTTTTCAAAGCTTCTGGATATCCAGAAGCTTAAATATGGATATCCAGAAGCTTTGAAAAGGATATCCAGAAATCAAATATTTTTTCTGGATATCCTTTCCAAAGCTTCTGGATATCCAGAAACTTGAATATGGATATCCAGAAGCTTTAGAAAGAATAGCCAGAAAAAATATTTGGTTTCTGGATATCCTTTTCAAAGCTTCTGGATATCCATATTCAAGCTTCTGGATATTCAGAAGCTTTGGAAAGGATATCCAGTTGTTGTGGCTAAATACTTAGCCCCGTTTCTCCATAAGCGACGGAGAAACGCGTTTCTCCCCAAATTTTGTGCCTTTTAACTATAATTTGAATTAAATAAATCAACATAAACCAAAATTGATTGATGCAATTATCACTAATATTATAATCCTCTTTGGGTCTACAATATTATTAGACATTCTCCTTCTTTTTGTATTTTACCTTTCTATAAAATAAATATCGCATTTATCATTTTGGTGCGATAAAAATTGTGTTTCTATATAAGAAAAGTGTTATAATGCAATTTTATTATTGTATAAGTAGTGTTCAAATTAGTAAAATAAAATAAAATTTAATGTTGACAAATCAATTTCGTTATTTATTATGGGATGTAGGGAGTATTTTAATTTTAAGGTAGATTAAAATATCAAGTCTTCCTAGATTGAGACTCCCTCTTGGTCAAAAAAAAAATACTTAAAGATACATTCTAATCAATTTTGCTTCAAGTATTAACTTTGTCAGATCCACAATATTGCAATGCAAGTGGTTGAGGGCCTAAGTAAGTGAAGGCAATGATTTTGTTATTTTATTTTTAGGAATCGAAAAGGTTAAATTTGAAATATACTCTAAATTGGTTCATGATGAAGTAAAAAATTAAGTTTTAACTAAACTTGATTCAATTTTTATGTGTTGCAAGGTTGTGCTTATTTGGGAATCATTCATTTTTTTTTATGGTTAATAGTTCGAAATGTCAATTTGAAGGAAGATGTAATTTCTAGGGCATCATCGTTTGTAAATACGAGCTCTTCTATTGAGTCAAATTTTCAACGTTTGTTGTGAATAGTTGATTTCTAAACATTTGTTATTGTTGTTAATAAAATGGTTATTTTGGTTCCAAAAAATAAAAATAAAGGGGGAAATTACCAAATGGTCCCTTAGCCTAATGAAGTTGACCAAATATGAAACACAATTTGGGAATCAACCACCGGGTTTTTCATTGTAGATGGACACGGGTGTCCCTAACAAATTGAAGGAAATTACACTCATTTTACTTCTTCTAATGACGTGGACGCCCGTGGGAGATTCCCTACAGCTCCTTTCTGCGGTTTTTCTCTTCCCTTTCTCTCTCTATCTTTTTTTTTCCCCAAAAACTTTAAAATGAAATATTTTAAGGCCGAGAAGACAAAAAAAAAATTGAAACTACATTTTTGTTCGTATCGTCAAGATAAATCAAACTAGTAGCATCAAAATATAATCTGAACAACTTTGAGAAGTTCACAATTGTTTCAAATTCACAGTTATTTTTTATAAGTTCACAATTGTTTTTCACAGTTTTTCTTAAAACAAATAAGAGAAGTTCACATTTTTTTAGCTAATTAATTTCTGCAAGAAAATGGCTACCATTTACTTAATTTAAAGTTTTTTTTAGTTAAGTTCACAGTTTTTTTAGTGGGTGTGTAAGTGGCTCGATTTAAACCGTGGTTTGAGATCGAACCGAACCAAACCATGCAATTTGGTTTGGTTTTCAATTATGAATGGCTAAGTTCGATCTCGAATATTGGCACACCACATGGTTCGATTTGGTTTGTGGTCTGACCCTTCAAGACCAAATCAAACTGAATCAAAACGCGGTTTGAGACCGCGAGATCAAACCACCAAACCACCAGATATAGAATTGCGAGTTGACTCAAAATATAACTATACTTAGGTAACCAAGAAATCAAACAATGTCTTAATCAAATACTTAACCTTCTTTTGTGCCGATTTAAGTACTTAAAAAACAACCTAATGCTCTCTTACTTGTTACCAAATGAATGTATAAATTTAGTCAAATAAACGATCTTCTTTGAAAATTCATTTTATCCACATATTAAAATATACATTCATTGCTTAACAATTTCGGATCTAAACAACGTAAATCACTTTGACGACAATATTATTTAGAAAATTTATGAAGTTGTTAAGCATATAATTAATCACGAAGAATTATTTTTTTTGAAAAATGTATGTTTTTGCTCAAGAAAATGAAGGAAAAAGTTGAATATGCAGGTGCACGGCCGTGCGTTATAACTTGCACGGCCGTGAAAGGCCTGTTCCAGAAAAATCAAATTTCAACATAGGTGGTGCTCGGCCGAGCAAAGGGAATGACTCGAGTCGAGCAGGCCTTTCTAGAATACTCATCATTCGGCACAATGATGCACGGCTGAGCAAGTAGATCCGCACGGGCGTGCACCGTACAATGCACGGCCGTGGCAATGGGACAGTCTTTCTTGAACCATTGCACATTTTGACAAATTTTATGCCTTTTGAGCCAAAAATTTCAATCATTTTCAGATTTTAAACTAGATAATTATTACTAGTACTCTATAAATGAATTATAGTGATTAAACAACATCAAAACATAATAATTTCAACATAATCAAGAATTAAAGTAAAGCAAAACATGTGTTATCATGAACTCAAACTTAATAAAGAATATGAGCAGGCTCTGATACCAATTGTTGGAACATCTCTATTCCGTTAAATTCAAAACGTACTCATTTCTTGAAGAAGTATGATAAAAGAAAATGAAGGCGGAAGCGTAACAAACTTGTTGAATCCATTTGTCTTGATTTTGAAGAGAAGAAGAACAATGGAAGGAGATGTAGATCTTTTAAATGATGAATGTATTCTCTTTCACTCAGATTCATGCAGAGAATATAAGTAAGATTATATAGTCGTTTCTAGGCTGATGGTAAGCCTCTATATATAGAAAACAATAGACACTTCATTTATGTACCATACCCCTTCACATATGAAGCAGTGAAAAATTACAATTTTGTCCATCATAAATAGGTAATTTCCAATTCAGAAATTCTACACATTTATTAATTTTCTACACTTTATATTAACATTATATTTATGATTTATACATATACATTTAAATGTTTATATATATTTACTAAGTATATACATTTTGCAATCATATTCTAACAATATTAACCATTGCTCTAGCGAGATTATTGCATTTATACAATCGGTCGTTGTGCAATCAAGATAAATTGGTAAACCCAAACCTCACCCTTGGTGAAAGCAATGATTCGATCTCTCGCACCTCTTGATTTGGGACATCAAGAAAAAAAAAAAAAAAAAAAAAATCGTAATTTAGTTGGACCAACTATTCCATTCCCCCTATTTTCTTCATTTATTGGAACGGACAACTTTATTCCACTTGTAACTCACATCACTCAAAGTGATTCACTTATTGGGCAATATCATTAGAATAATATTCACATCACTCAAAGTGATTAACTTATTGGGCAATATCATTAGAATAATATTAGGATACAAAATAATTACAAAAATTTACTCATAAAATTTTAGATATAATAATTTTACTGATGTTTTTAATTAAAATTTAGCAAGTTCATTATCGATACAATTAATAAAATATCGTCAACTTATGTTGTTAGGAAGATTTTGTAATTTTTATGTTTTCCCTTGTTGAAACTTATGTGGACTTGTGTAAAAGATGAAAGTTAAAGATGTTTTTGGAAAGATAAAGTTTTTAGTGAAATTTATGTGTGTGCGCTAAAATGAGCATAACTTTTGATTCCGGATGAACCACGAAACGCATGTTGGAATATAAATTGCACAACAAGCAGATTAAGCAAATAATCACATAGGGGCAATCATGCATTTGACAGTTTAATTGTAGCGATTGCAGTGCATCAACACATAGTAACACAAGCATCTAAAATCAATCTTTACAAAGTAAGAAATCAGAGAGATTTAGAAAAACTTATCGGGTAGATCGAGTCGCCTTAGGAAGACTGTCCTAAGAGAAAATATTGCCCCCAATTGGTGCAACTCAGGTACAGACAAATTCCTCCGAGGATAAAACGATCTCGGATTACGTACCAAGAAAACTTTGCACACAGGTATGTAATCACCGGCGGTCCTATCTCAGTCGCCTTGAATCTCACGAACTAATCTCTATGAACGGGGAGTAATCAAACAATGAGAGAAACTAGAGACTAAGGTTTTCTCTTGTAAATCTCATACATCACTCGGCTGAAGGAAGTAGGATCATTATATATGTGGTAAACTAGGGTTTTTAAGTCTTAATAAGGCTTAAAAACTGCTCTAATTCGGCCCAGGAAAAACCCAATCCGTCACTAGCGCGGCCGCCCTTGAGGGTGGCGCGACCGCGCTCAACACCAGTAATTTCTGGCGAATTCACGGCAACCAAGCGCGGCCGCCCTTGGCCTAAGCGCGGCCGCCCTCCTTGACAGTTACTCCGACTGATTTTCCTCCTCGGCCAAATTCAGTCCACACCCACGACACTCCAAGGTCATAGATCTATGGACTTCATACCACATGAATCAAAAATTCCAACAATCCCCCACAAGTTCATAGAAATATGACGTGTACAGATTGTCCATTACCATGCTTTCAATAATGGTACCTTCCGGCTTGAACCACTACCTATGTTATCCAACGCAAACCTCCACAGGACCAGATGAACGGGTGTCTTGAATCTGATGCCTTTGGATGTAGAGGCCTTTGCTGGTAACAAACACGACAAAAGCTATGATAGGCCCTCTATCGAACACTTGACGCTTATAAGCCATACGTCCCGATCCTCTATCATGAGTGCTTTCAAGGAATAACCCAAATTCCTCTAGTTGCGGCCAACAACAACACTCACTTAGCTGGGCATCTCAGAAGATGTACTGCTAACATCTTGTCTAAAAGACTTGATCCCATTCAAAGTTCCAAATTTTTACTTTATTTGCAGTAATGAGCACCATCCAGATTATTCAGGGGATAGATTCAGACATGTAACATGTCAATCTATTTAAAGTGCTCCGATTCACCCCACAGCTTGTTATTACCACATTGAATCTTCTTTGTGGGATCTCCACTCGGATAGATTGGGTTGCTACTGCGTATGAATCAGTCGGGGTTCAGACCCATCCCCAATCTAGATATTATAAACAAGAACTAATTCAAGTTCTTTAGTTTTATAATGTTAGTTGTGTTATCCTTGGTACCATCATAACTAACAACTATCACCTACAATCCCTTATAGATTTCAATCTAACTTGGATGTGTCAAGTAATTTCTTATTATTCACACACTTATAATTTTGACAATTTTGTCAAAACTATTTAAAAGTAGATTTAGTTGATCATGGCTAAATACAGACTTTAAGTCAATTAGACCATTCAACTTTATCCTACTAGCAAGTACTAATAATAAGTAGATCACCTCAATGAAACGAGTTTCATTCCAATAGATTTGTTCAATATATCTTCACACGACGGGCCCATCGCTCAAGATAACTAGAAGCAAATATATTCATTAATGATCATTATAACCATTAACCAATTTAGCTTATATTGAGATTAATCAATATATAGCACAAGGAAAAACGATTTCCTTCAAGTATTTTGAAGTACTTAAACAAGAGCTCCACCAAGAACTCTACTTGGTCGATTAATGTATCTTTATAATTTAATACAATTAGAGGCGCTTCTCTAAAACAATTAAATCTCCAAGATACATCAAATCCCAAGATATCTGAGAATATCATCATTTAGATAAATCACATTCTAATAGAAAGTTAATTAAGGAAACATATAACCTTTTAACGATTCTAATTTTCTCAATAGTAATATGTAATTACCTTGTGAAAATTTACCACTTCAAATGATCAGTTTGAAGCCAAGAATCTCATTAATGGTTCTCATCCTTAATTCCAAACTTACTACTCAAGAATGACGGATAAACATTAATTTATCTCAATTAATTTTCAACCAAATGAATGCAAACAAGTTTACGTCATAGACAATACACTTATCAACATTATTTTGCAATAGACCAAGTTCACCAAAATTCATACATACAAAGCTAACAAGGAAATACTTCATGAGAATTATTTCACCACATGTAAAAAGGTTTAACACGACAGCAAATTACAACATGCCACTTATTAATTACAAAATTCATTGACTTTGACTGATCCGTATAACATTATTTATTCTCTATATATAATAGAAGAAAAAATAACATCCATTAGATGGATTTTCAAAACATATACCCAGTCAAATATTTTACACAAGAAAATTGCAATTAATAGTGACTCAAGAAAGTAGATGTTATCTATTTCTTATATTTGCTAGTACCCTTTCACAACCAACTAGTCTTGAACATTGTCATGGTTAAAAATATTAACTAGATATAAACCTTCTCATTTAATCCATTCGTAGGTAATTAGAAGTGAGTCAACTAATTTGCATTTGCTCATATAGAGACCATACAAATTATCTTACTCTCGAAGCATCCTTAAATTTCAAACACGCACTTGATAGTCATTAAAAGCAATTTTTAATTACTTTTCACTATCCTTAGCAATTTTAAATTTAATACTTCTTCTAAATTCATCTAACTTGCAAAGTTAGAACTTCATGGATTTACCCCCACATTTGACATCTTTGCATGATAACATAAAGATCAAATGTAAGAGTGAGACCGGTATCAACTCTAATTATATGAGAGAAACATCTTCTTAGAACATAGCATAGGAGAAAATTCACATGTTAGCCAATATACCAAGGATTTTAGAATTAAAATCTTTCAAGTACATTGCTATCACCCATTCTAAAAGGTTTTACTAATAGTAGTATTTCTTACAATTTTAGCTTTTATCTTTTTATGTGAAATACGTACTCGCGAGAAGTACCCCCACATTGCAAAAGATAGTCAAGCTAAAACATCATCTTTTCAAAGGTTGAGTTACTACCACTCAAATACTTAAGATATATCCTTTCCGGAATAAGGCAAGCCAAATTCAAAGATTCTCTTAAAGTATTACTTTGGTAATTTCAAGCTTTAAGGACAAACTACTACTGTAACCCTTTAAGTAGCAATTTTCTCATGCACCATCTCATAATAATTTTGAGTAATTGGAAAAAATCTTACTATGAACTGATTCAAAGGCTTTTGAACAGATTCACATCAAAGTTAGACTTACATCCGCTTCATGAGATTATAACCAATATAAGTTTCTTACTAGTTTTAACTGAGCTTTGTAACAAAAACTTTATTTAGCACATTAATTTACAATTAAATAGCTTTAGAGAGGTCTAAGCTTGCAACCAATAAAGTGACAGCATATTTATATGTCAAGTATCGTACTATTAATAGTCACACAAATTAGCTAACAATGAGCAAGGTGATTCAATTTCATAAGAGAACACGTTCTCTTAACTAAGTTACAATTCACCTATTCATAGAAATTTGAGACTTTCAATTAATAGCATCATACATCAATTTAAATTACTTATCCGTGATGGAAACATAATTTAAATCATATAAGGATCATAACCCAATTTAAATTAACTAAACATGATGAGACACAATTTAAATTATCTAGGTCATTATAACCAAATTTAAATTAATCATTCATGATAGATACATAATTTAAAACTTCATGGTTAACATGCCGTTCACAAACGATTTAGACATCAAATCGAGATAATTAAACTTTATTCTCAGATAAATATTACGTTCAACTACTAAGTTAATCACAGGCATCAGACAAGTACTGCAGGACAGCAAAATACAACTTCACAAGAAAAGCAACATTTGTTTTTCTTTACCTAACCACTCAAAATATTCTACAATTGAATATGAGTCATTTCAGAGATTTTATGACACTTAGAAATATAGTGATGCACTTACTACATTACACGAATGAGCACTAAAAACACTTTTAGATTCACACATTCGTTTATGAGTCCTGCAACAACACTTGATATTTCTCATTGTCATTAATCTTCAATTTCAAGTTGTAAATATATGAAAGTGTTTGACTTCAAAGAGGTGCACTCTCACTCATATATTTACTAACTACTTAAGCTGTTGGTCCCAAAGGTGGCAACAAGGGTGAAAATACAGCTAGAGGGGGGGGTGAATAGCTGTTAAAAATGTTTCGCCCTCTTTTTAAAAACTAAACCTCTTGCTTACAAAATCCTCTTGCAGTTGATAATGGACTGCAAGTGATAGTGTAAAAATGCACAATGAATATTTAGAGTTACAAAGTGGTTTTGATAGAGGAGGTTTGTAAAGCGGTTTTAATAAAGTAGTTGGTACGTGCGGTTGGTAACTCCAGTGAGGTTGCAAAGTGCGGTTGATAATGAGCTGCAAGGTGCGGTTCATCATAGGGCGGTTGCACTTGAGTAGTTCAAGAGTAGTTTCAAACAAAGGATTTCACCAAGCAAATGCTAAGGGCGGTTTTGCTAGGGCGGTTCCAAAGAAGTGGTTTGAAACTTCGAACCGCAACTCTCAATTCCAATGAGTCCGTGCGCCTTCAAGCCTAATCTATAAAATGGACTTAACTAAAAATTGAAGTCTAAGCTTCATTACATAGGGTCCTAAAGTCCTTAAAATAGACAGGAGGTTATGGTATCAATCAAATCTAATACAAATATAGGAGGGTTAAAACATGCATACCCAACAATCTCCCCCTATTTGATTGATGCCATTACCTACTATAACTAAAGCAAACATTGTTCTTGGTAAAAACATGTCCATAAGAATTAACATGGTAATTCATGTCCCAAGTCAATGCACACACTTAGCTTAAGCTATAGATTTCTATACTTTCTAAGAGATAAAAACTTACAATATGGAAAGTAGAGAAATGCATTCGATGCACTTAAGAAATATGAGTTTAAGTTCAAAGTGCGGTTTAAACCGAATGTTTAAACTTCAATTCAAAAATATGATTTTAAGTTGAAAAATATTTGAATGAGGTTTAAAACCATAAGAGGTTTCATTGTTCTACAAACAAGCGGCTTTGATATGAACAAGGTTTTTGGAACCATGATGCAATTTCCATTAATTCCTCAAGAGGTTACAAAACAGAATGAAAGAAAATTACGTGGTTACAAAAATGTTGGACAAAAGAAAATACAAAGAGAGTGCGGTCCAACAACAAAAGAGTTTCAAAAAAATACGAGCAATAGCGGTTTAGGGTTGATGCGGTTCTTGACCTTCTTTGCCGCCGCCGCTGCGGTTGATTGATCTCGGGGTTCCTGGCAAGATTTGATGCGAGGTTTCGGACTTCGGGATTTTCTAATTTTTCTCACCTCTTCTCGCGGTCCTTCCTTGAGCGGTCACCAATCTCTCTAAAATATTTGCTTGAGAATCAATCTTGAGATTGGCATCAGAGACTGCCTTGGAGTTATCAGACACTTGATCAGATAGCTCATCAATTAAGGTGTGAAAGGAGGAGTTCAAAGAATTGTACAAAGTTTGAACCTCCCCCTGAACCGCTCATGCAGGAAGAGATGGCTTCGGCCATTTCATCAAGATTCACAATCACTTGGATGGAGGATTTCAGCTCATTGGATCGTGGCTTCAAGTTTGGTGGTGAATCCTAACTTGATATTTTCAAGGCGGTCATTGAATTCATCCTTGACTTCATTCAACTTGGCCATCAAAGCATCATCAAGTGGAGTTTGTTTTGATCTCCAACTTCTCTTTGACATTATCAATTTCCAGAAGGATATTTGCTTCAACCGCATTCAAGGCGGTTTGAAGGTCTTGAGTAGAAGGCGGTTGAGAATTGACAGATTTAAGGAATTCAGCTTGAAGGGAATCAAAGGCGGTTTTGGAGGAGATTGCAAGCTGAGAAATCATTTCCTTGAGATCAGAATCTCCAAATGATTGAATTTGAACAACACCTTCAGCTAGATCCTTCTTGAAACCTTCAAAGCAGGACTCAGCTGAGGATTTGACAATGTTTGCTAAGTCCTTCTCCCCCTTAATGGCATCAAGCCTCTGAGCAAAACTCTTGAGGGAGTTCTTATGATCAGCCATTTGAAGGGTTTGAGAGGCAATCAAATGAGATTGAGATTCAGCTAACTTTTGAAGGGAGCGGTTGGAAGACTCAAGGGAGGCATTTGAAGCGGTTAACTTGATAATGTGGCCTTGGTTTATGAGTAGTTGAGATTGGATAAGATTAAGGGTAGAAAGGATTTGGGAGTAGTCAGTTGGTGGAGTAGCGGTTGATGACGAAGGAGTAAAGGTGAAGGAAGGAGGCGGTTCAGAATAAGTAGGAGGAGCGGTTTGAGGCATTTGAGATAATAGGGTTTGGAAAATGCGTGAGGCAGGAATTGTGTAAGGGATGAGGTTTGAGTTGGGATGGGGGCGGTTGGGATGTGGGTGGTTGGGGTAGGGGCGGTTGGGATAGGGGCGGTTGGTATGTGGGTGGTTGGGGTAGGGGCGGTTGGGATAGGTATAGAAGTGGTAGGAGGATTTGAAGTGATTGGGTTGGAATGAGTTGAATGAGATTTTTGTGGGGAATAGATAGGTGATTTGGAAGGGGATTTATGGGTGCGGTTTGATATATGAGGGGATGAATGGTGTGAGGGTGAATTTTGTGGTGAAGGAGTTGGAGTTCTAAGTCTAGAGGTTGAATGGGCTGGGCCCGCCATGGCTTGGATGTCCATTCGGTGAAGGCTTTGGGATTTGAGGTGGCTTGATTTTGAGGGTTTGAAATTCGAAGGGGATGATGAATTTGAATTGGTTTGGGAGGAAGATTTATCAAAGTATGAGGAGGTTTCACCAGGTATTTTGATGTTGGATTTGGCAATGGTGTGAAGATAGTGTTTCTTTGGAGGAGTTGTTTTCTTGGCCATTTGTTTGAATCTCCTCTTCTTGGGATTCTCCCCCTGAGCGGTTGCAGTTTTAGGAGGTGGAGAGGGAGAGAGCGGTTTGGGAGAAAGAGATTTGGAAGGAGAAAGGTGTTGGGTAGGAATTGGGGAAGAGGTTTGAATAGGTGAGGTTGGAGGAGTTTGAAGCGGTTGGGATTGAGGAGTAGGTTGCGGTTGGGGTTGCGGTTGTACAGGAGGTTGAACTTGAGCTTGCGGTTGAGAGGTAGCAAGCGGTTTAGAAGGTGGTTTCTTTCCCTTGGCAGCCTTCCTCAATTCTGCCCTTCTTTCCAACTTGTCTAGTTTTGCCTTGTAAAAGGCAGCTTTATCTTCCTCAGTGAGATTGGCAGTAGCAGTCTTCACAGATTTTGCCTTCTTGATAAGAGGGGCAATACCAGCATCTTCTTCTTCTTCCTCATCGCAGGCTCATCTCTCAAACCAAATTTCTCCTGAGGCTTAGCACTTTGACTAGCACCTGCGGTTTGAACACGCGGTTGAGGTGGTGCGGTCCTTGGCTTCTTGGCCTGCGGTTCTAGGACAATGTTTTTCCTTCTAGAGGCCTTCTTGATTGCCTTTCCTAGAGCAAGAATCGCGGTTGCAGGAGACATCTCAACATAGAACTCCTTGGGGTTGAGAGTATCAAAGCATCATATAGGAATTTATACCGGGTATCTCCAAAAGAGTATCCGAAGTTGTGACAAACCCCGGTTCCCAAGGGAGTCACCTTCACCCATTGATACCGATAACTCGGTAGTTGAGAGTCCGAGATCCTCTAAGTGCCGATAGCTTGTAAACAATGCGGTTAGGAGCACAGAATGGTCTCCACCTTTGATGCTCATTCTTGATCCTAGATTGATATGCATCAATAGAACTAGCCAGCTTCCTTCATCAAAATTTTGGGCCAATTCGGCTTAATTCCATTGTAAATGGCACAGCGGTAAATCCATTCTTTGAGTAGTGAAGTTGTTGTGGTTGCCGGTCTTACCACACACGAGACATTCCTACTAAATAGCCCAAGTGGCTCATAAGCTCACCAAATTCCCTCCTTGCTTTCTTTTTGTAATAACCAGAGAGAGAAGTCGATTGGACTGTTGATAGAGCGGTTGCATCCAACACTTCCACGATCAACCTCCATGGGGCATCCGTAAACATGAAATCCAAAAGTACTTCTAATATCCGGATGATCAATGGATATATCGAAGCCTTCAACAACACTTGACCGGGCATTTGATCTTGGTGCCATCTGATAATACTCTGTCTCCTAGAACAGCAGAGGAGTAGAACTGATCCACAAAGGAAGGAATGATATAAGATTGGCCTTTGTTGAAGAGAGGGAGGATTCCAGAGGAAGTGAGTCTTCTGATCATTTCTCTACCAAGAGCATCTCCTTGGAGCTCAGACTCATTAATCTCATATCCTGGTAGAAAGAACTTAGGATCCTACAAAATGAAACAAAGGGTTTAGATCCAAACAGTGATTCACAATTCACAAGCGGTTTGGGCATCTATGCGGTTGGCAATTGATGCGGTTGAAAATGTTGAGAACTCCAAACCTCAAGTAAATTGTGAACACAACAAAACACTTAGAAAATATGTAAAAGAGTATACTAGTACGTGGCATTGTAATCCAAGTTTATCCCACACTGCAAGCGGTGCTTGGAGAGGAAGGTTATGGTGTCCAGCCCATATACTAAGTAATATCTCAAACAAACTTAGCATGCGGTTTCAAAAAGACAGGCGGTTCATATTTTGCATGCGGTTCAAAAGTGAATGCGGTTTGAAGAGAACATGCGGTTGGAATCAAGGAGTTTTCATGAATGCGGTTCCAAACAATCAAGGCATGCGGTTGATTATTCACAATAGTTCATAAAAATTTTATAGAAAAATTTTCTAAGTATAAAAACATGTGTGAAAATCAAATGAACCAAAACATGTGACAATTTTAACATGGCATATGAACAGTCATGTTGAAGGCATGATGAACACGAAGAACACTAAAAACAGAGATTCAACAAAAGTTCACCAAAATCAACAAATAACATGTCAAAATGATCACATTGAGCAGTAGATTAACAAGATAACCTTAAAAATTCATACTTTGCTCAGAATCACCAAGAACAAGCAAGAACACTCAAATGGGTTTTCGAATAAGAAAATTTTAAAATCCAAAATCAGTGTTCAAATCATTGGTTGATCGTAAAATAAATTACATATAAAGAATCTAACAACAATTCCGAGTATAACCCAACTGAAATCATGCAAAATGATCAACTAAATAGACAGTTATGAACAAAAATCTCTTCAAGGGTTTCGAAGCTTGAAGGTCCATTAATGGCGGATTCATAGACATTTGTACATAAATGAAGAGAGATGAAGTTAAGAAAGACATACCATATCAGTGAATGGTGCTTTAGGTGCCATTGAAGATTCAAGATTTAAAGATTAAGTTTTTGAAGATTTTTAGAGAGAGAGAGAGAGAGAGAGAAGATGAAGTTTGGTAGGAAAGGACGGTGCAGAGAGTGACAGAGTTTGGAAAGTTAAAATTGTAAGAGTTGGTTTTTATTTATAGGAAAGTTTTCAAGTAAAGGACAGTTGAAGAGACTATTTGATTTTCCCATAAAAGAAATCATTCCTCTGTTGCACCCTTTCATCTTCTTCTCTATTGCCAATGACGGCTGACAAGATAGCTTTAAATGCTAATGTTCCCTTTGCATTAAATGCATTTAAATTTTGAAATAACGTGGGAAAACATTTGCAAAAATGCCCTTATGTCAAAATGTGGACTGAAATGAAAGATAAAAGAACTTACCTTGGGTCCACGTGGCAGTGCGGTTGAAAAGATTTTAAACCGCATAAAAATAAAAACTTGATTTTGAAAATACCATATGTTGAAGGCGGTTGAAGATGGAGCGGTCAGAAGCATTATGCGGTTGGTAATACGCGGTTGGAAGTACGCGGTTGACCATATAGGCGGTTGACCACTCAAGCGGTTTGAATAACCGCGGTTCAACAATGGTGCGGTTGATATCAAGATTTTCAACAAGAGATACAGCCTAAACTTAACACACAAGTTAGTCAATAAAAGGAATGGATTTATTTAAGTTCAAGCATACCCATTTCTCCTCTAAGGAAGGAAAACCTCTTGGAGTCAAGAGCCTTGGTGAGGATGTCAGCAATCTGATTATCTGTCCCCACATACTCTAAATGGATATTCCTCTTCTCCACATGGTCTTTGAGGAAATGATACTTGATATCAATGTGCTTGGTCTTGGAATGCATGACGTGGTTGTTGGAGACAGAAATTGTTGAAGTGTTGTCACACATGATAGGGCAATTCCCTTCATGGATTCCATAGTCCACCAACCGCCGCTTCATCCAAAGGATTTGACAAAGAACAACTACCAAGAAGAATATACTCACTCCGTGGTAGACACCGAAACCGAAGCTTGCTTGGCCGCCCAAGCAACTAGTCTATTTCCAAGGAAATGACAAGTACCACTAGTGCTTTTCCTGTCAATAGTACAAGCCGCATAATCTGCATCCGAATAACCTACAAGGTCGAAGTTCGAATCTTTGGAATACCAAAGTCCAAGGTTAGTGGTTCCGTATAAATAGCGGATTATACGCTGACCGCAATAAGATGTGCTTCTCTAGGATCTCGCTTGGTAGCGAGCACATACACGTACACTAAACATGATATCGGGCCTACTAGCGCTTAAGTAAAGTAATGAGCCGATCATACCTCGATATAAAGTCCGATCAACTTTCTTACCTTTGAGATCCTTATCTAGCTTATTGCCTGGCCATTGGAGTATCATATGCTTTAGCATTTTCTAATCCAAACTTCTTTATTAACTCCTTGGTATATTTGGCTTGACCGAGGAAAATACCTTCTTCGCATTGCTTGATTTGAAGCCCGAGGAAGAATGTTAATTCTCCCATCATGCTCATCTCAAACTTGCTTTTCATTAGTTTCTCGAAACGCTTACAAAGTAACTCATTAGTAGAACCAAAAATAATATCATCAACATAAATTTGAACAAGTAAAGTATGCTCATTATATTTGGCAATAAAAAGAGTTGTATCAATTTTACCGCGTTTAAATCCTTTTTCTAGTAAAAATTTAGAAAGAGTCTCATACCATGCCCTCGAGCTTGCTTAAGTCCATACAAAGCTTTCTCGGAGTTTGTAGACATGATTGGGAAATTTGGAGTCTTCAAATCCAGGTGGTTGGGCAACATACACGGTCTCTTGCAGCTTCGCCGTTGAGGAATGCACTCTTAACATCCATTTGATATAACTTGAAATGCTTGAAAGAGGCGTAGGCTAAGAAGATTCTCGATAGCTTCCAATCTTGCAACTGGAGCAAAGGTTTCATCATAATCAATTCCTTCTTCTTGCCTATATCCTTGTGCAACCAACCTTGCTTTATTCCTAGTGATGCTTCCATTCTCATCCATCTTGTTCCTAAATACCCACTTAGTTCCTATCACTCCTTGATCTTGAGGTCTAGGCACCAAAGTCCAGACCTTGCATCTTTCAAACTGGTTGAGTTCTTCTTGCATAGCAACGACCCAACTGGAATCTTGGAGTGCTTCATCAATCTTCTTGGGTTCAACTTGAGATAAAAGAGATGTATGCTCGTCATAATTTGATCTCCTTGTTTGAACACCGGAAAACAGATCACCAATCACATTTGTGAGGGGGCGACCGCCGACTTCACGAACCTCCGGGTAAGTCCTGGTTGTACCGAGGTTTGCTCGAAGATCTTCAATTGGAACATCGTTAGATCCTTCAAATAAGTCAAGGAAGGTTAATTGACGAAGAGGTTCTATAAGCCGGATAGGGAATTCTCAACTTCTTCTTCCTCGGGGTTGCATCCGGAGAGGGATCTTCAAAGTGCGGTTTCAAAATTGCGGTTTTGGGGAATTTCAGCTTGAGGGGGCTGGATTTTGAGGTGGAGGTTCAGGTGCGGTTTGAGGTTCACCCGGTTCATTATGCTCAACAAAATCATCAAGAACATTTGGAGCCAAATGTGGCTCAAGGAGAGAATGCTCATCAAAAGTAACATGGATGACTCTACTATTTTTAAACTAGTTTTATTGAAAACACGAAAAGCTTTAGAATGTTTAGCATACCCAACAAAAATACCTTCATCGGCCTTGGCTCCGAATTTACCTCTATTTTCTCTTCCGTTGTAGAGGACAAAGCATTTGCAGCCAAAGATCTTCAAGAATGCAATGTTGGGGGTTCTTCCTCGCCAAAGCTCATAGGAGTCTTATTATAGGTTTTGTTGATGAGGGAGCGGTCTGAGTGAAGCATGCGGTATTGATTGCTTCAAATTTCAAAATACCGAGGTAGCTTCGCTTCGTATATCATCAGTCTTTCCAAATTTCAATCAACGTCCTATTCTTCCTTTCCACAACTCCATTTTGTTGTGGAACACCAGCTGTGGAAAAATTGTGATCAATCCTACGGTCATCACAATACCGAGCAACACCGCTGTTCTTGAATTCTCGTTCCATTATCCGATCGAACACTAATGATGTCATCTTCTTTTTGAGTTTGGAGCCGTCCGAATAGTGCGGTGAGAATCTCATAGCAATCATCTTTGGAAATCATCATCTCAACCCACGTATATCTTGAGTAATCATCCACCACCACTAAAGTATATCTATTTCCTCCAATGCCGGCAAAGCTGGTTACGGGTCCAAACAAATCTATGTGAAGCAAGCTTGTAAGCATCTTGAAGTTGATGGAGCGGTCTTGTCGTGAAAGACGACGCGGACCGCTTACCAAGCCGGCATGCACCGCATTTCTCCGGATGGTGGTCACCACTTTGGGTAAACCACGAACGAGGTTTTCCCTACCAATCTTTGCAAGATACTTGAAGTTCAAGTGGCTCAACCTCTTGTGCCATAGCCAACTGTTTCGCTCACATTCTTAGCTACAAAATAGATTAGTAATACTACATGCGTAATTTAGATCAATAATGTAAATATTACTCTTACGAATCCCTCGAGTAGGGTGACGCCGAAACGCTATCTTTGATAAAGCAATTTGATGACGTGAAGTTGCAAAGCATTCCTTTGTCGCAAAATTGAGAAATTGAAAGGAGGTTGTGCTTGAGTCCATCGACAAGAGAAACCTTCTCAATAGTTAGGTTTCCTCTCCTTATAACACCATATCCAATGGTTTTGCCTTTGTTGTTGTCACCAAAGGTTACAGACGGACCACTTGCTTCAACGACATCTTCAAGTAAAGATCTATCTCCAGACATATGTCTTGAGCAGCCACTGTCAAGATACCATTCATTATCCTTGGAGTGACCAGCCATGAAGCAGAGGACCTGAAATGTAAACATTAAGAACGAGGTCCCCTTTATTTCGGGTCCTGAAGTTAGCAACCCTTTACGACCCACACTTGCTTGACGTAAGGAGGTTTACTCTTCCCGGCATCGATGTGAATCGCAAAAGGCATTCTCGCAGCCTTGTGACCTAAACCATCACACACGTAACATTTGTAATAGCTACAAGCTTCATGAGGTTTTACTAACTCCTTACTCTTCTTAGGAGTTGCATGCGGTTTTGGACAAGGAAGCGGTTTGGGAGGAGCAGCTCCAGCTAACATTCCAATGATACGAAGGGAACAAAGGCTTTGGTTTGACCACGTATTTTCGGGAACGCTATTCCTGCTTTTGAAGGCAGGAGGAGCTGTCGAAGAAGAAGCGCGGTCGACTCCGGAGTTAGCAGAACCGCCTTTTCCACCGTGGCGGTTGAAGCAGGGATTCTACCAATTCCATAAGCCATTTCCTCTTCGGATGCTTCCACGTAATTCTTAGGTTTTAACACGTAATTCTTCCCATATTGCTTTCCTTTAGGGTAGACATAATTTACTTGTCTTCCTTTACCCTTTCCTTTAGCATGCTTCCCTCGGGAATTTCTTTAGTTAGTTCCAAAAATTCCTCATCCTTTTCACTGAGGATGCACACTTCTCCTCTTCCTCGCATCCAAACCCTAGACCATCCTTAGTTCCAGGAGGAACTTGGAAGTCCAAGATTTTATCCTTGGTGGATTGAGACTTGAGCCACGAATCAATAATCTTTGACGATCGTCGATTTGGGTTACCAAGTCATCATTCCCGAAGTTGAAGTGCAAAGCAACCTTAGTTTCAAGGATGCGGTTTTGATCAAGAAGAGGAGTCATCTGTTTGATTTGGTCCTTAAGATTAGAAATTTCAGCACCTCATCACGCTTTTCTCCGTCTTGTACATATTAAGTTCATCATGAGCTAAGCTTAAGGCTTTCTTAAGATTTGAGAATTAATGGATCACCATTTCAGCTTTCTTGAACATCTTTTCATGTTCCATGGGAGAAACCTCTTCCACCACCTTTTTCAAAATTTTCTTTGGAATAGCTTTTGAAGGTGGAGCAGTTTTAGATGAGAAAATGGGACGTGAATACGAACAATTTCCTATCTTAACGCTAGGAGTAAGTTTAATATCATCATCCAATTTATAATTTGGAAGTTTTGCGAAAACCTCCTTTTCCTCCATATCATGCAACTCAAATGATTCAATCCGAGTCATCGAAGCGTCGCAACTAAGCAGAGGTTAACCTCTTCGGTTTCACCGTCACTTCCATCCTCAGAATCTGTTTCAATCCAAGTTGCTAATTCCTTGGAATTCTCTTCCTCCTCAGCAACCATTCCCTTACGATGAGAAAATTTCGAAGGAAAAGTTTTCTTTTTCATATATTCATATTTAGGCTGTGGACACTCAGATGCAAAGTGGCCAGGTTTCCTACAGTTGTAGCATACCAAGTCACTTTTCTTCTTTGTATCTGCAGCCCTAGAAAATGTTGCAGGAGGTTTGCCTTTTGAAAATGATTTTGTGAAAGGTTTTGAGGATTTTCTAAATTTTTGAAATCTTTTCACAAACATGGCAAAATCATCATCATCCATCTCGATGAGTGATGAGGTTGATATGGAAGGATCAGTGGTTTGATTGGATGTGGATGGTTTCTCTTCATGTTCCAATACAGACATAGAAAGTGATTTGGTTTTCCCTTCTATTTCTTCAATATGATTTAATTTGAGTTCATAGACTCTAAGATTGGCATACAAGTTACTTAACGACCAAGTACCCAATACTTTGGAGTCTTCTAGAGAGGTAGCCTTATTTACCCATCTAGAACCTAAAGCAGATAGGAAAGTCATATTGATTTCCTTATCGGTTAAAGTTTTACCAAGAGATCTACAAGCGTTAACTACCTCAACATAGCGATCGTAGGTTTGACGCAAGGTTTCGTTGGGTTTTCTGTTGAAGTTGTTGTAGGATCTTTCAACAGTGTATAATTTGTTTTCCTTGCACTCATCATCACCTTCGAGGTAGCTCTCTATGGCATCCCACATCTGCTTTGCGGTTTTGAGGTACATCACTTTCTGTAGAGTTGATACGGGGAGGGTTCCAGAAATGATGAACCTCGCCTTGCTGTCCAAGGCAACTATCCTTTTCTCTTCATCCGACCACTCATCTTTTGGCTTTTTGACCTCTGGAGTTTCAGCATTGGTGGTTGCATCAGTGTTAGCCTTCATTGGAATTAGAGGGCCATTGATCACGCATTCCACCAGCATCTCATCTATGGTTTCCAAATGAATAAGCATTCGGCACTTCCAGATGTCAAAGTGGTCTTCGTCCAACATTGGAATGTGTGAATAGTTAACAGTAGTCATTGTCTTTGAGGTTGCCATATCGAATCGGCACACAAGCTGTTAAGCTTGAAAAACAGTGGTTTTAAAATGTGTTAGCTCTGATACCACTTGTTGGTCCCAAAGGTGGCAACAAGGGTGAAAATACAGCTAGAGGGGGGGGTGAATAGCTGTTAAAAATGTTTCGCCCTCTTTTTAAAAACTAAACCTCTTGCTTACAAAATCCTCTTGCAGTTGATAATGGACTGCAAGTGATAGTGTAAAATGCACAGCGGAATATTTAGAGTTACAAAGTGGTTTTGATAGAGGAGGTTTGTAAAGCGGTTTTAATAAAGTAGTTGGTACGTGCGGTTGGTAACTCCAGTGAGGTTGCAAAGTGCGGTTGATAATGAGCTGCAAGGTGCGGTTCATCATAGGGCGGTTGCACTTGAGTAGTTCAAGAGTAGTTTCAAACAAAGGATTTCACCAAGCAAATGCTAAGGGCGGTTTTGCTAGGGCGGTTCCAAAGAAGTGGTTTGAAACTTCGAACCGCAACTCTCAATTCCAATGAGTGCAGTGCCGATCTTCAAGCCTAATCTATAAAATGGACTTAACTAAAAATTGAAGTCTAAGCTTCATTACATAGGGTCCTAAAGTCCTTAAAATAGACAGGAGGTTATGGTATCAATCAAATCTAATACAAATATAGGAGGGTTAAAACATGCATACCCAACATAAGCGACTCATAAGAAATTATAAATTTTGAGACTAGTAAAGTAAACTACAGTTTTTTCCGTTCCGTCTCATGTATTTTACTTTGTCACTTTACTTATCAAGATAATTAACATTAGGTTGAACAAAGTTTTTCAGACAATTTTTTCCTCAATTGTCAACAAGTTGGTCGTACGCAAGAAAAGCTACAAGAACGTTATTGTACAGCCCTAATTATCAATACTACAAAGGTGTCATACACTGAATATTCCAATTTAATGGAATAATCTCAAACAATATGACTGTACCGAATTTTCCCCGAAATTCTCTTGAAGTATTTATTAGAGTACAACAAGAATGATCAAGACTTCTCTCATCCGCTTATTCAGTTATTGATTTTCTCAAGTAAATGAAATCATAACACGAAATTAGATAAATAGTACTTTTCATAATAACATCATTAATATAGTACTAATTTTCTAACTCATCAATTAGTGTGTTTAAATAATACTCCCAAAAGATTTGGATGTATCCGAAATCTCATTCAACAAGGTTGAAACCAACGATTTTTCCGAACATTCAAATAACTTTTAGATCAATCAACAAATATACAAATGGTTGTAGATCAGTTTTATGCTCATGATCTAAATAACTCAAAACTTGATTGTTTTGGTCAAATTTCAACAGGTATATTTCGAAAGAATGAAAAATGACTAAAGTGATAAGAATCTAGGTACAATGATTATCAAGTTGAATAGAGACGGACACAAGATGTTTGTTGACTAGGGAAAGCCCTTGAACAACTTGTTCGCCGGCATAAAACCCCGGGAGGATTTGGCTCCTACCTTGACCGAAAGTTTACTAAGTGTTCTTGGTGATTACAATGCTAAGAGCGTATAAAGAAGGGATCTTAGGCTAGTGAATCATGTGTGTGAAAATACAGTGTTTTTTCCCTTTTATACCTCAAATAACGGCTAATTAACAAAGAAGTAAAAATAATCCTAAAATCCCGGGAGTGATGCCGATCTTGGTGAGTTTTATCCGCAGTCGTTTGTTGAGAAGAAGATAATGATCCGTTGCTGAAGAAACGTGGTTGAACCAGTCTTCGCTTCCTCTCGTCACATTCCCTAAAAAAATAGGAATAACGTAACAAAGAATTCAACCTGCGAATAACCAAGATGTAAATAAGACAACTCAAGTTGTTAGCACCAAGTCGTTATAGGCAAGTTGTAAAACATGTTGACTGAAATTAGTCGTGATAGAGAGTGACGAGGGTTTGCCCGAGGGTTTCATAACCCAAAACTTGTTGAAGGAACCTGATAATGAGAAATGTTTGATGCCTAAGGCTAACCTAGAGGTTATTAAGAAGAATCATGCCATGCCCTACGAAACAGTCTTCTTCACTCACTCTGATTTGACTTCCGAATGTTATTCCCCTACTTGGGTATGCTTTCCAGAGTATCCTTTTGTTATAGGCTTAAAATTTCCTTTCCCCGACTTGATCACAAGGTTCTTCTCCTACACTAAACTAAACTATGCCCAACTGATGCCTCAAGGTTGGAGATACTTACAAACCCTAGTTAGATTAGGAGAGAGGGCCGATTTGGTTGTTGGATTAGAAGAATTAGCGTACACTGTGGATTTAAGGGGTTTTGGTCCAGGAAGGTTTGGTTTTAGGGTTAAGAATGGCGAGCCTATTTTGATCTCCAATCATGATCTTGCGGATAGAGGGTGGAGGAATAAGTTTTTCTTTGCAAGGAGGGACACCTTGGGTCACGTGGAGGGTGTTATTTCCAAATGGAGGTTTCAAGGTAGTGAAAATAATTTTTCCTTTTTACGAACGCTTCCTAATACTCTGATAACTAACTACTAAAATTCCCTTTGTAGAAGTTGCTAAGCCGTCGACTTGTTTCCGGGCAAGAAGGAACGCAAGAAAACGTAAACCAAATTTCTCCAATTGGGTGTATCTGATAGGACCTTCAAGGCTTTTCCTGTTGAGTTCTTCGTTGAGAGGGCAGAGGTCAAGGCGAAGCGCAGGTTCAAGCCGAAGAAAGTTTACCCCCAAACTTACCTGAGATGTCTACAGGTTTGACTCCTCAAAAATCTTTGTACTTTCGCAAGTCTTTCTGATTATCTCACTTTCCTGTCTCCTTGCCGCAGCCTACACGATCCAAATCCACCGTGAATGTTACCGACTTGATGGCCGCCGCTAAGGCAAAAAGGATTGCCAAGAAGGAAAGCAAACCTCCAACTCCAATGTCCATGGCCTCTAGTTCTGATCTAAATGCTTCCAAGCAGAAGGAGGAAGCGAAGAAAAGGAAGATGTCAGAAGTTGAGGCTACGGACACGAATGATGATTGTGATACGGCTAAAGCACAGAAGAAGCTAAAAGATGCAATAGCATGCTTTGTTGACAAGGTAAGATGAAAAAACTTGAACTTTGCTCTAGATTTTTGATGAGTGCTAATATTTCTTTTACCAGTAGCGGATATCATGTGTCCTATTATGGACTGGCCTTGATGCTTTGAAGATCAAAGCAAACAAATACAATTATGAAGCCGAGGACTACAAGGAGCAAGCTATCAAGAATGCTGAGGAGGTCGAGAAGTTGAAGAAAAATCTTGAAGCTGAGAAGAAGGAGTTGGAAGTTGTTAAGGCTGAAAAAGTGAAGGAAAAGGAAGTCCACGAGAAGGAATTTGAAGCTGCGAAAAGGACTTCACGTTTAATGCTACCAAAGTGGTGTTTGAAGCCGTGGATCGAACTTATGGAAGAGTACAAGAATGGGCTGGCTCCGGATTGGGATGTAGAAGCAGAGAAAAGGTCTTTGGAAGATTTTATTGGTGAGCCGGTAGATGCAGAGGAAGTGAATTCTCGCGGCTCAAAGCTCTGCCGAGGATACTGATAGAACCCTGAGTACCCTAGTGGTAGCTCAAAATGGTCGAGGGGAGAATACAACACCGGCGGCAGTAGGCCAAGTTTAAAAACAGTTTAAAACTTTGTTGGGTATTTTGGGTGAACAAAAACAATTTTTGCTTTTATTTTGGTACAACAAATGGGGGGAGTGTCCCCAAAAATAAGGTTTTTTATTTTGTAATGGCTCATAAGAGCCGAGACAATTTATTTGGGGGTACTAGGTTGGTCTAGTACTCCAAGCTTTTTTAGGGTTTTAGGGACTGGTTGGCTTACCCAACTTGTCCACTAGTTTGCAAAAAATCTTTTGAAAATACTTAACGGTTTTTTTTTTAGCAAAGTGTTTTATGTCTTTGAGAGACACTTTGTTTGTTCTTTAGATAACATGTAAATGTTATAAACCGAAGGTAACATGAAAATGTTACAACCAATAGTTCACAACTTGAGTAAGTGTGAAAACGTGCGCCCAGGCGAAGGTGTCAAAACCTTAATTCGTAAGAAAAGATGAATATCTTTTAACCATATGTACCTTTGATCAGAGGTAAATCGTTTGAAGAGATAGAACAAGTATCGCCCGTCCCGGCGTGTCAACAAGTTCCATCCCTCTCCAGCTAAAGTTTCAACATGTATCAACCGTACTGGCGTGTCAACATGTTGAACTTTTTCTTCCTCAGGATCAAACATGTATCAGCCGTACTGGCGTGTCAACATGTTTGTCCTGTTCCAGCTTAGGTCTCAACAAGTATCAGCCGTACTAGCGTGTCAACATGTTGAGCCTACTCCATTTGCTCAAGTTGCACCTCACAAAACAGATTTATGTTAGGGTTGGGCGTTAGCGTAGCTAACGCCCCTCCGATGCTTAAGTTAGTAAGGATTCTCCACAAAAATTAACAACTTGAAATATACGAATGAATTTGACAACTAAAAATAAATCGTACCTGAGAAGTCTAGTTGCAAATAACTGGACTTACATGAAATAAAGTTTCAAGTGGATGGCGTTCCAACTTCTAGGGATTCTATCTCCACTTGGGGTTGACAACCAGTACGCACCTTTGCCAGCTTCAGCGTCGATGAGATATGGTCCTTCCCACTTGGGGGCTAACTTACCTGCATTCAATTCTCTTGTATTTTGAAATACTTTTCTTAAAACTAAATCACCAACCCGGAACCTTCTCGACTCGATATTTTTGTTGTAGGATCTTGCAATTCGTTGTTGATAAGCCGCCATCCTTATCTTGGCTAAATCCCTGATCTCATCAATTGTATCTAAATCTTGAGTTAGCAAGAGATTATTTTCATCTTGAGTTAATAAGCCATACCTTGCTGTTGGGATCGTTACTTCAACTGGAATTACAAATTTTCCGCCCCATATACCAAGGAATATGGAGTTCTACCCGTGGCTCCTTTTGTGGTAGTCCTATCTCGCCCAAAGTACAAGTGGTAACTCTTCAACCCATTTTCCCTTCTTTTGATCTAGACGCTTCTTCAAGTTGTTGATGATCAACTTGTTGCTTGATTCACTTGGCCATTGGCTTGAGGGTGGACAGTGTAGACATGATCAACTTGATGCCCCAGCGAGTACAAAAATCCATGGTCTTCTTACTTATAAATTGTGACCCGTTGTCACATATAATCTCCGATGGCACACCAAACCTGCTAATTATATTTTTCTTTAGAAATGAGATTACCTCCTTATCTCTCACCTGTACATAAGCTTCTGCTTCGATCCACTTTGAGAAATAATCGGTTAATGCCAACATGAACACCTTGCCTCCGGGAGCCTTAGGCAACTTGCCTACAATGTCCATGCCCCACTGCATGAAAGGCCAAGATGGGACTATAGAATGTAAAGGCTCGGCAGGTTGATGCAAGATGTTACCGTGTCTTTAGTGTGCATCACACTTTTGTACATAGCTCATAGCATCTTGACGCATGGTTGGCCAATAGTATCCTATCTTGAGGGCCTTCGACGCCAGTGCTTTTCCACCAGAATGGTTCCCACAAATTCCTTCGTGGATTTCTTTGAGTACTAGTTCAACTTGCTCGTTATCGACACATCTCAAATAATGTCCTGCAAAAGACCTCTTGAATAGCACATTATCTATCAAAACAAAAGTAGAAGTAAGAATCTTAAAAGATCTAACATTCTTAACATCGGGTGGAATAGTTCCAAGTTGAAGGAACTCAATTACATGTTGGGTCCAAGAAGGTTTAGCATCTTGTGCCCCAGTAGGTGGAGTAACCACTTGAGTTTCCTCAACTTGGTCTATGACCGGGTACTTAACATAAATAATGGGGATATTAGTATGCAACATTGATTTGCAAGTTGAACCCAAGTTGGCCAAGGCGTCCGCTTCTGCGTTCTCTTCTCTAGGGACCTGTTCTAGAGAGAATGATAGAAATTTCGAAGCTAAAGCCTTAACATGTTGGAGGTACAGGGTCATCTTGGAATGCTTCGCCATATAACTGCCATTAAAATGGTTAGCTAGCAATTGAGAGTCAACAAATACATTTAAATGCGTAATATTTAAACTTAAATCTGTAGTTAAACCCATGATTAGAGCTTCATACTCAGCTTCATTATTTGTTGCACTAAATTCACAAGATACAGCTTGAGGTATGATATCGCCTTGAGGAGACTTCAGGACTATTCCCAAACCAATTCCTTTGGAGTTTGAAGCTCCATCTGTAAACAATGTCCAAAATCTAGGAATAGTTTTATCTTCAAGTTGTTGCACTTCCAGTTCTACCTCGGGCTGCAAACTTGGACTGAAGTCAGCTACGAAATCGGCTAGGGCTTGAGATTTGATGGCTGTTCTTGGCTCGTATGAAATGTCATACGTGCTCAACTTGACTGACCACTTGGCCAACCTGCCCGACATCTCTGGAGTTCTTAACACATTTCTCATAGGATAATTAGTTCTAACAGTTATGGAATGTGTTTCAAAATAATGACGTAGTTTTGTGGCAGCAGTAGTTAAGGCTAATATCAATTTTTCAAGATGAGAGTACCTTGTTTCAGCATCTAATAAAGACTTACTTACGTAGTAAACAGGATGTTGTTCACCTTGGACTTCCTTCACCAATACTGCACTAACAACATTTTCAGATACAGCTAAATATAAATAAAGATGCTCACCATGTTCGGGTTTGGCAAGTAGGGGTGACGTCATCAAATATTCTTTAAGTTGTTTGAAAGCTGCCTCATGTTGGTCAGTCCATTGAAAGAGTTTGTTTTTTCTTAACACTTCATAGAATAACCTCGCACTTATCGATGATTTGGATATAAATCTATTCAAAGCAAATACTCTACCGTTAACCTTTGTACGTCCTTGATATTCTTAGGGGATTCCAAGTTGAGAATGGCTTTGATTTGTTCGGGACTTGCTTCAATTCCCCTCTTGGTCACCATATATCCCAAGAATTTACCTCGTTTCCGACACCGAAGTTGCACTTCGAAGGATTGAGCTTCATGTTGAAGGCTTTCAAGATGTTGAAGGCCTCAAGAAGGTGTTCTACATGGTCTTCAATACGCTTAGACTTTACTACCATATCGTCTATGTAGACCTCCATCGTCTTGCCAAGTTGATCTTTGAACATCTTGTTCACTAACCTTTGATAGGTTGCCCCTGCATTTTTAAGACCAAATGGCATAGAAATATAACAATATATACCTTCCTGGAGTCATGAATGCCGTATCTTCTTGGTCCGAAGGCTCCATTTGAATTTGTTGGTACCCTAAGATGCATCCATGAATGTCAAGATGTCGTGGCCACTGTCTCATCAACTAGAGAATCAATATGAGGGAGAGGGAATGGATCCTTCGGACAGCCTTGTTCAAGTCGGTGAAGTCCACGCATACTCGCCACTTGCCATTCTTCTTCTCCACCACTACAACGTTAGCCAACCACCTTGGGTACCGAACTTCTCTCGATCATCTTGGACTTCGTAAGCCTCTCAACTTCATCCTTTATGATCTGGTTCCGCTCCTGGGCGAACTTCCTTCTTTTTTGACGGACAGGACGGATGGTCGGATCGATATTCAACTTGTGAGTGATGATGTCCTTTCTTATCCCCGTCATGTCTTCATGCTTCCATGCACAACAACATTTCTGACTTTTCAGAACTCGATCGCCCTCCTCTTCGATTTCGGACGGTAGGTCTATCCCAACTTGGACTTGGGCCTCGTGGATTTGATGCATCAACAGAACGCTTTTTGTATCGTGCTCCACCGCTTCAAGAATGTCCCGGGCCTTTTCTTTAATTGCTATGCTTGCCGAGGGGTCGAGCTTGCTTTCATGTTGACCTTGTAGCATTCTTTAGAGACTTGCTGGTTTCCTTCAACTTGGCAACTCCCCAAGGTGTTGGAAACTTGACGCATTGATGGTAAGTTGATGGCACGGCCTTCATGTTGTGGATCCAAGATCTTCCCAATATAACATTGTACGAGGAAGAGCACTCAATCACACAAAACCTCTCCATGGAATTCATACCCTCTAGGTAGATGGGCAACTTGATCTCTCCGACCGTTTGCTTCACCTCACCACCGAACCCTACCAAGACGGATGAATTCTTCACCACTTCGGACGAGGGATGCCCATATCTTCAAGAGCATGAGTGAAGATGATGTTGACCGAGCCGCCACCATCGATCGAATCCGCTTGACCACACAATTAGCAATCTCGCACCCGAACAACTAGACCATCATGATGAGGGTCCAACGTGTTGTCCTTATCTTCATCTTCAAAAGAAATGATATGACCATCTGTGAAGTCACGACGCCTTGAAGGCAATTCTGACTGATCCTCCTTAGAGCTCTTGGCATGACGCTTGGCTGCAGAGTAAGTTGTGCCGCAAATATGAGACCCACCTGAAATAACATTTACCACCTTGGTAGCCGGAGGCGGTGCAACTTTCTGTCCGGATCGCTCCCGAATCAGCTCTTTAGACTCGCTTCGACCTCTTCTTGCCCAAGAAATCCTTAAGAAGACCCTTGGACAATAAGTGAGCGATTTCCTTCCTTAAGGCAAAACAATTCTCGGTAGTATGCCCGAAATCCTCATGAAATGCGCACCACTTGGACTTGTCCTTCCAAGTTGTAGACTGGTCGTTCTTCTTGGGCCACCTTGCTTTATCTCCAAGATTTCCCATGGCGCCCAAGATTCCTGCAATATCCACGTAAAAGCAGATTCGAAATTTTTGGATAATCATTATCATCTTCCTCTTGATCATCATCTATAACATGAATTCTAGAAGATTCGTATTTAACAGGGGTTTGCCCTGTTGGACTTATAGTGATGGGAATCCGATTTTCTGTCAGAAGGCTCAAATAGAGGAGTAGGAGTCCTCCCAGTTGACTTCCCCATCGCCAAGCTATCTTCCTCCAATCTGATGAAAGGCAAGGCCCTGATTCTGATTTCTTCAAGTTGTTTCGCAGGGGTCATCACCAACTCGTTGTAGAACAATGAGCTCTTCTTCAAGCCTATGCGGAATGCTTCCGTAGCGGTGGACACATCCAAGTTGGGTATATTTACTGCCTCTTTGTTAAACCTGTGCAAATACTCTTTAAGATTTTCGTTAGGCTGTTGCACAATTCTATAGAGATCACTAGTCAACTTGTTAAATGCCCTATTGCATGAAAATTGGTTAATGAACATATTAACAAGTTGAGCATAAGATGAAATAGAGTTTAGAGGGAGCCCTGTTAGCCATTTTAAGGCTGGTCCTGACAAAGTAGAGCCAAAGCCCCCGCAAAACACGCTTCTTTAAACATAGGGGGATACTTATGATATCCATTGATTCCCGATACAAGAACACATGCTCACGGATCGGTACTCCCATCATACTTCTTCATATGAGGGACTGAGAATTTCTTCGGGATCTCCACACTGGCTATTGCTGGCACAAAACGAGACTCATTGTAGCAAGTTGGAGAGACTTGATGATACGGCAAGTTGACTCCAGGCACGCTTCGAAGCAACTCCTTAATGGTTTGCATTTCCTTAACAAGTTGGTTCTCTGCGAAAAGAGGAGCATTATTAACCTGAGGTGCGAAAGTATCGAAAGTATTAAAGAAACTTCCCGTTTACCCCATTGAGGGCGTAGCATAAGTGTAGCAAGATGATAGCGCAGGTTGGCTAGCTGGTAGGCCGAATCTTGGTTGCTCAATTGGAATGGATGTCACAATTGTGCTCTCCGCTGGCAAGGTGTTGGACATAGGGATATCTCCGACATGGCTTGGTCATGTACCTGCACCAAACAAAGATCTAGGAAGTAAAGGTGAAAACGGAGTGGATACTTGAGTCTCAGCTTGCTTCCCTTTACGCAGACTATCAATGGCATTGAATATCATGGTATTCGTATGCTCCTGAGCATCCAACCGATCGCCTATTTTCTTCAACATGTCCGCCATGTTGGACATTATCTCCAAATTGACAGCTTCTGCACTTGGAGGAGGGTTGCCTTGGGCATTGGAAACAGGAAGTGGACGACTCCCAGCTTGACTGCCGGACGACGGATTAGCCATTTCTACTTGAATAATCAAAGTTTCCCACAAACGGCGCCAAATTGTTTTGATCAAATTTCAACAGGTATATTTCGAAAGAATGAAAAATGACTAAAGTGATAAGAATCTAGGTACAATTATTATCAAGTTGAATGGAGACGGACACAAGATGTTTGTTGACTAGGGAAAGCCCTTGAACAACTTGTTCGCCGGCATAAAACCCCGGGAGGATTTGGCTCCTACCTTGACCGAAAGTTTACTAAGTGTTCTTGGTGATTACAATGCTAAGAGCGTATAAAGAAGGGATCTTAGGCTAGTGAATCATGTGTGTGAAAATACAGTGTTTTTTCCCTTTTATACCTCAAATAACGGCTAATTAACAAAGAAGTAAAAATAATCCTAAAATCTCGGGAGTGATGCCGATCTTGGTGAGTTTTATCCGCAGTCGTTTGTTGAGAAGAAGATAATGATCCGTTGCTGAAGAAACGTGGTTGAACCAGTCTTCGATTCCTCTCGTCACATTCCCTAAAAAATAGGAATAACGTAACAAAGAATTCAACCTGCGAATAACCAAGATGTAAATAAGACAACTCAAGTTGTTAGCACCAAGTCGTTATAGGCAAGTTGTAAAACATGTTGACTGAAAATGTAGGGCCCAACATTGATCTCAATCAGCATGATGATCCATGAGATATTTTGTTCATATATAAAAATTAGTAGGATTCAGATCTCATGAACCTTTACAACTATTTTTTACTACAACAGCACAAAATTAACAATCTAGAGCACCAATTATAATGTTTTCTTTGATTAGCCCAATTATTTACTTGCTCTAATTTTCACCGTTTCATATTACCTAGAATCATCAATTACAAGCATAAGAGATTTGACCACATATAATAATCATTACAATTTAACATATTCTTCAAATATATTAAATTACTTGCACAAAGAATTAATCTTTCAAGTTCAATGATTATACAGACAAATCTGGATCATATCGAATCAACTACAATCAACAAATAACATGATTAGTATTTTCTCTTAGACTGTTGGAATATAAATTGCACAACAAGCAGATTAAGCAAATAATCACATAGGGGCAATCATGCATTTGACAGTTTAATTGTAGCGATTGCAGTGCATCAACACATAGTAACACAAGCATCTAAAATCAATCTTTACAAAGTAAGAAATCAGAGAGATTTAGAAAAACTTATCGGGTAGATCGAGTCGCCTTAGAAAGACTGTCCTAAGAGAAAATATTGCCCCCAATTGGTGCAACTCAGGTACAGGCAAATTCCTCCGAGGATAAAATGATCTCGGATTACGTACGAAGAAAACTTTGCACACAGGTATGTAATCACCGGCGGTCCTATCTCAGTCGCCTTGAATCTCACGAACTAATCTCTATGAACGGGGAGTAATCAAACAATGAGAGAAACTAGAGACTAAGGTTTTCTCTTGTAATCTCATACATCACTCGGCTGAAGGAAGTACGATCATTATATATGTGGTAAACTAGGGTTTTTAAGTCTTAATAAGGCTTAAAAACTGCTCTAATTCAGCCCAGGAAAAACCCAATCCGTCACTAGCGCGGCCGCCCTTGAGGGTGGCGCGACCGCGCTCAACACCAGTAATTTCTGGCGAATTCACGGCAACCAAGCGCGGCCGCCCTTGGCCTAAGCGCGGCCGCCCTTGGCCTAAGCGCGGCCGCCCTCCTTGACAGTTACTCCGACGGATTTTCCTCCTCGGCCAAATTCAGTCCACACCCACGACACTTCAAGGTCATAGATCTATGGACTTAATACCACATGAATCAAAAATTTCAACAACGCACCGCATATCAAATCGAAGCTCTTTTCGAGACGGACAAAAGTCATCGGGCATAGCCCCATGACACAGGTTTTTGTAAACATAAAGCTCGAATCTTGGCAATCAAATGGGTTACTGAAGTGATTTAAGTTTTGCAAATAAATATTAAAAAAAATTTAATATTATTTTAAAAAATTATTTTCTAGTTCTGGATAATAACCAGAAAAACTGTTTAGACATTTATAACTGTCTTGCAGTTATGTCTGAAAGGGTGTCACTTTTCAAAATTGAAATTGAAAGGTTGTGATTGGCCAGATTGAAAAATGATGTCCTATATAAACAAGATTTTCTGTGTACAGATGGATACAGAACATTCTTCATCTTCTTCCTTCCTTCTATTTCTTAAGAAAGCATTCAGACATTCGCCAGGGACAAGTTCTTGTGCAAGAACTTGTTTCGAAGAGTTGTATCCTCTATAGATAGACGTTCGAATCTGCATCACAGGCGGGGACGTAATTCTGTCTTAGGACACTGCTCAAGGCAGGTCTCTCTTCAAACAGTTTGCAACGTTCTACAGGTTTTTAATTGAATTTGTAGTCTGATTTTTTTTATTTAAATTACTAATTTTATTATTATTATTATTATTATTATTATTATTATTATTATTATTATTATTATTATTATTATTATTATTATTATTATTATTATTATTATTATTATTATTATTATTATTTATGTAATACGAGTATTAGATTGGTCCTAACACCCCTGTCGTTAGCATTGGTCATATCATTTATCATATACAACTTCTCTTTCTCTTTTTGTCAAGTAATAAACCGTACTTGGAATCAATAATCGTGTAATAAATGTTTTACTTGACACAATAATACAAAAAATTTAACATAATTAAATTTACTATAAATATTGGTATACATAATTAAGAGTTATTTTCTTTGCCTCACAATATAAAAAAGCCAATTTTTTTTTTTATCAATTTAATCGAACTTTTACCAAATAATTATCAACATCTAATAACATTTTAAAAGAATGTTATTGATAATGAGTTGGTCTTATAAAAAACTAGTTTTTTCTTAAGATAAGGAAAAACGTGTTTTCCAAAGCAACGTTCAAAATAAACGGTGGCATTTTTGTAATTACTTGCAACCATGTTCAAAATAAACGGTGACATTTTTGTAATTACTGGCAACATGATAAATGCCAGTGTTAATATTACAAATGACCAGTGATTTCATACTGGCATTTTATAAACATGAAACTGGCACTTTTTACACGGGCACTTTTATATACATGAACTGGCACTCTTCACACGGGCACTTTTATATACATAGACTGGCATTTGAAAACACATTAACTGGCACTCAAAAATGCATATACTGGCACTCAAAATTACTGATAATTATTTTTACTGACTGGCATTCAAAAAAATATGGACTGGCATTCTAAATTACAAGAACTGGCATTCAAAAAATACATTGACACTCAGTTACACACTTACTGGCACTCCATTATACACTAACTGGCACTCCAAAATACATGGACTGGCACTCCAAAACACATACACTGGCATCTAATTACCCAGTCCACCAATGCATGAACTGGCATTCAAAAAACCTTGGACTGGCATTTGAAAATACTATCACTGGCACTTAAATCCTGGAAGTGGAAGCCAACCCGTCTTCACGAATTTCACAAGAGCAAAGTAATCAGTCATCAAACAAACGTATGCACATTACACACACAGTCTACATTTTCACAATTTATCATTTCTCATCACCTGAAATGATTGATTAATTACCTTCTCGAGCTGAAGATTTTTGCGGCGATTGGTGAGGAGGAGGTTGAGATCGGTGATGGGTTTAGGGACGATGGATGGTTGGTCGTTGATTGGAATTGGTGGGCGTTGATTGGAATTGGGTGAAGATTTGGTTGGTGAAGAAGGCCGCCGGTGGTGAAGGTTAGGTTAGGGAGGAGATTGGCCAGGAGGAGAGGGTAGGTGGTGAAGACGCCATTGGCGATTTTAGAGAGAGGACTGAGCTCACGCCATTAACGTTTTTGAGAGAGATTGAGAGAAGAGCCCCGATTGAGAGGCGATTTGAGAGAGGATTGGGTTAGGGCGCCATTGGAGAGGGAGAGCTCGAGCTCGAGGAAGACGATTTTTGGCCTGTGCGTCTCCTTTGCGTTTAGTGTGAGAAAATGAGAGAGAGAGAGACGGTTTAAGGTTTAAGTAATTTTAAAACACGTTTTTTGTTAAGCTAACAAAAAACGCGTTTTTTGTAAGTTTTTGGCATTGATAATAGTTTTAATGGATTATCAATAATAAATTTTACAATTTTGAAAAAAATATTTAATATTATTAAATTTATTTAAATTACAAAAAATATGTATATAATCTACGAGTATAGTATAAATGGTAGTGGTGCCATGAACAGTTGAATGAATAGTGTCAAGTGCCGAATTTTCCATTTTTTCCTCACTAAGTTGTTCCTTTTCCATTTTGTCCTTAAAAAAAAATTTAATTAAAAAAAAAAACACAAACGTGTCCTCGAACACAGGCTTAGGCTAGTCTATAGTATAAAACAGGGAAGGGGTGAACAGTGGTTTGAACAGTACCAAATACGTTTTTTCCCATTTTGCCCTCATACATTTGTCTCTTTTCCATTTTGTCCTTAAATTTTTTTTTTTAAATTAAAAAAAAAAACACCCATATCTTTGAACACGGACATATACTAATATTTAATATGAGACGGATAGAATACAGATTTATAGATGAATATAAATAAAACATTTGGCAAGAGAATTTTGGGGACTTTAGGTGATTGAGAAATTGCATGCTACTTTAGGAGAGGACATGTGAGGGTGTACCCCCACCGCTTTTGTCCTTAAGCTTATACATCACATGTGACTTGTGTTTACTCCATTTTCCGTGACGCTGAAATCCAATTTAAAGGATATGTTTCGATTCGTGTAATTTTTTTTTCCTTTCTTAAATTATACCCCTTCCGTTTCACATCAATAAATACTTATGCTTCGTTTATTTCGACGTAAACCATTTTTTGAAATTTTTTTTTCTGTAAAATATTTTACGTCGTAAAATATTTTACTGAAGAAAATGTTTTAATTAGGAAAATGTTTTACTTAGGAAAATGTTTTACTTATTATTATTATTATTATTATTATTATTATTATTATTATTATTAATATTATTATTAATTATTATTATTATTACTATTTATTATTATTATTATTTATTATTATTATTATTTATTATTTATTATTATTATTTTTATTATTATTTTTTATTTATTATTATTATTATTTATTTTATTATTATTATTATTATTTATTATTTATTTATTATTTATTTATTATTGTTATTGTTATTATTATTTTATTTTATTTATTATTTTATTTATTATTATTATTATATTTTTATTATTATTATTTTATTATTATTATTATTATTATTATTATTATATTATTTTATTATTTTTATAATTCTTATTATTATATTTATTATTATTATTATTATTATTATTATCATTATTATTAGAATGAGGAAGTAGAATGTTGTACCTTGTGAAATATGAGTTGTACATGAAGGGCACCATTTTTTGGAAAATGTTTTACTTAGGACAAGGTCAGTAAGTCGTTTTACTTAGGAAGGGCGTAAAATGTTTTCCGGAAAACATTTTCTCCATTTTCTGGAAAACAATCAAACACCGAAAAACGAGTTATTTTACGAAAAATATTTTCCGAAAAACAACCAAACACCGAAAAACGAGTTATTTTACGGAAAACATTTTCCGAAAAACAACCAAACAACGGAAAATGTTTTATGATTTTTCGGAAAACAATCAAACAACGGAAAACGAGTTATTTTACGAAAAACATTTTCCGAAAAATATTTTACGGTGAAACAAACGGAGCCTTATTCTCCTCATTTTATTCGAAAAGCATAAAATTTATCTTATACGAAAATTAAAAAGGGTGTATAGTGCATCAAGTATTGTAAGTGTGAAATGTGCGGTTGAAAAAAGAAAATGAGTACAAAATAATAAGTGGATAGTTATTTTGATTATAACAAGTGAGTCATATAAATAAAGAGGTATTAAAAATTTTTCATTTTATAAGTATTTTTTTTAAATGGGACAATGGAATTGAAAATATGTCATTTCAAGTGAGAAAAATGAAGTATACTAGGGATGACCAATCACAGATTCGATTCGAAATCGTCGATTTCGGTTTCAAAAAAGGGAAATTGGAACCGAATCGTGAACTTACGGTTCACAATTTCTATTCCGAATCGGCGGTTTATGGTTCGAAACTGGCGGTTCAACGGTTTTTTTTTAATAGAAAAAATTGTTTTAGATTTTTTTTATTACTGAAAATATTTGCAAAAACTTATATAAAAAAAGATAGAAAAAAACTAAACAAATGAAAATATATAAATGAAAAGAGGGACGGACTACCCTTTATTTTTTTTTAATACCAGGAAAAAATAATTTAGACTTTTTTTATTACTGATTTTTTACAAAAAGTAATATAAAAAAAGATAGAAAAAAATAAACAAATTAGAGCATATAAATAAAATAGGGACGGACTACCCTTTACTTTTTTTATATTTTTTATTAACTAAGAAATAATATTTTAGACTTTTTTATTACTGATTTTTTTTACAAAAAGTAATATAAAAAAAGATAAAAAAAAAAACTAAACAAATAAATGTATATAAAAGAAAAGAGGGACATACTACCCTTTTTTTATTGACTAGAAAATAATATTTTAGACTTTTTTTATTACTGATTTTTTTACAAAAAGATATATAAAAAAGATAGAAAAAAACTAAACAAATGAAAGTATATAAAAGAAAAGAGGGACGGACTATCCTTTATTTATTTTTTATTGACTAGAAAATAATATTTTATACTGATTTTTTTTTTACAAAAGGCATATAAAAAATAAAAAAAAATAAACAAATGAAAGTATATAAAAGAAAAAAAGGGACAGTACCCTTTAAATTTTATTAATTATTGGGAAAAATTAGATGAGTAGGACAATCAAACCTTTCCCTTTTATAATTAAGGGAGGATATTTGGAGCCTTTACCTCCTTTTATTACAATAGTTTTCTAAATTCTAAACCATAAAAAAATTATAGTAACAGTTAAATAAATTACATTTTACTTACCTTAATCGTTTCCCAATTTAGTTTCATCAAAGTACTCACCTTTAACACCAAGAAGATCCGTTGGCTTGTCGTCTTGCTTTCTTCTTCCCGATCTAATCCAATCATTCAACAAATTACAAGCTTCAAAACTATTGGATGATAAATTGTGACAAGTATACTCCATATTTCCATCAATGCTAAAAGCTTGCTTCACTGAAACTGTTGATGCGTACAAGCAAGTACTTCTCGTGCAATCTTAAAAATGATAGGAAAAGTGTGTCCTCTACTTGACCACCATCTCAAAATATCAAATGAATTTTCTTGTTTAAATTCAGTGGTCAAATATTTATCAAATTCGCTATAAAACACCGTCACGAGATTGTTGTCTTCCAAAAAAACTTGATAAAAATGATGATAAGGAATGTTGAAGTAACGAAGAAAAAGAGTCACTGTTGTATCACCATATATTGACTTATATTCCTGATAAATTTCTAAAAATGCTTGTCTAACACTAGCAACTTTTTGACCTATGTTAGGCATATTGGATCTCCCAACAAATAAAAGTTTGAATAATAATATTCTAAAAATTGACTTAAACCATACTCTAACTCTAGGATCTAATAACTTAGCAACAAAAAAAAAAATCAGGAATGTTAAGCAAATATTTTTCCACTTTTCTCGCATTTTGAAAATCGCATCTTTAATAATAATATCATCTTTAAATTCGAAAAATATACAAAAAATTTACATACAAAAGTTGGACAAAAGTTGCATATTGTTTTGAAATTCTTCTCCGTTGCGTCAACGGGGACTTTTTTGTATTTCGTGAATATTTCGAATTCAATTTTCTTAGTTTTTGGAACGGAAGGGGGATTGCTTTTTGCTTTACGCCGCCGCCCTTCCATTATGGCTTTCATAGTATTGCCATCACTTTCTTAATTAGTTGGAGTTGTATTATCAACATTTTGTGGTGGCACAAAATTTGCAAGCTCTTCCACTTCGTCATCATCTTTCAAATCTTTCCACCCATTTTCATTTTGTCCCGAAATTTCCATATCATAAAATTGACCACCTTCATTTTCAACAAATCGTGGTGGACCGGTGGTGATTGAGAAGAAGATTACCCTTGCCCTCTACCATTACTACCCTTCTTGCCTGTGAGGTTTTTAACAATATTAATAATGTAAAATATGAAAAATATATGAAATAAAGAAATAAAGATGTTGGGTGAAAATATGGATATTAGACGAAAATAAGAAAGTTGGATTATAATTTGAGCTTGATAATCAAATAAATTAACGAAATTCGTTAGAAAAAGTCAAGAGAGAGTTAATGGAGTTTGTGTGAAAAAAATGTGAGAGGAGAGGGATGGTATTTATAGTTAAAGAAATTTGTTAAGTTACAATATTTTTTTAGGACTGAAATCTGGTTTAAAAATTGTCAAAACGGCTATTTCTGGTCAACTAGCTGTTAGCTAACGTATATAACATTTATATTATGACGAATCTGACGGTTTTCAGTGGTTTAGTCTACGATTTTTTTACGGTTTCAGGCGGTTCGAAATCGTCGGTTCACAATTTTTCAAAAGTTGAAATCGAAATCGGACCACCAAACCGCTGATTATGATTTCAAATGGTTCCGATTCGAGGCTGTTTCAATTCCAATCGGTTCCGATTCGTGGCGGTTCAACGATTACGGACCGGTTTCGAATCTGATTTTATCATCCCTAGAGTATATTGCTATGCCTAAAAATTAAAGAATGAACATTTATATTCACAAGTATTTTGAGTGAAAATGATGTTGTAAATATTATAAATGAGTGGGATTTAATTATGTGAATACTACAAATATGAAATATGATAATTATAATAGTAATGATAATAATAATAGAATTTCATTTTACTCCCTCCAATTCAAAATCCTTGTAATTGTAGGATTTTTCACACGTATATATTAAGAAAATCAATCAATACATACAAATAAACGAAATTACCATTTAAATATTTTAATTACTTAGGCAATTAAATGTTTTTATAATGAAAAATGTCTAATTATAAATAAGAATCTATATTACAATAGAGCTTATGAATAACCACCACACAATGAATGGCTAGGATTCAATTTGGGAAAAGACAAAGAGTGGTTGGGATTTAATCTAAAAAAAGATAATACATACTGGATAAAACCACTTAAGGTAAAGAATGACTCAGATCGATCCATAACTGCTATGATCCTATGGCTATTATTAATCAGTTTTAACTCTTTTTATTTTCAATCATTGGATTTCTTTTCAATTTGTTTGATTATACGGCTGTAGATTGGTGATTTCTATTTCAATACATACTCACTTCATCACGAGACTTTTAGTCAAATTGCAATAATTTTAACTATTAATTTAAATAGAGAATAATAATTCTTATAAAAATCTAAAAATCATCATTGAAAATATTATTAATTGTGTTATAATAAAAAAATTAAATTTTTATTACAATCACTATTTTTTTTTTAAATTATTGATTAAAGTTACATTAATTTGACTAAAATTTTTCATTCACGTGGGACGGGATGGGAGTATAATAATGTAGTAATGTAATAGTATACATAACTATTATTTGGAAATTGACGTGTACCAAGATTTTCAATTCAAATGTAAATGGAAAGATAATAAAAAATTAAATTTTTATTAGAATCACTATTTTTATTTAAATTATTGATTAAAGTTACATCAATTTGACTAAAATTTTTCATTCACGTGGAAAGGGACGGGAGTATAATAATGTAGTAATAGTATACATAACTATTATTTGGAAATTGGCGTGTAGCAAGATTTTTAATTTAAATGTAAATGAAAAGAAAACAAGCAAGTGATCTGATTGTGTGTACCGACTGTCCGACTTTCTTTCAATTTACAATTTAACTGACATGGATTTTGGTTACTTTTGTAATATACTTTTTAAAAATAAAAGTGTGTAGATCCGATCACTCTTAAAAAAATATCGTTGACCAGACATCTATCGAAGCTTAGTTTCCGTTCTTTCTGTTTTCATTGTTGATCAATCTGAAAATGATACAAAGTGTTTTGTGTTTCATTTTCGTCCTTTTCAAAATTCCTCAATTTGCTTAACAATTAGGTAGATTAAGTAGAAAGAAAAGAACAAACGGAAAACATAAACAAGAAGCAACAACTTTGAGAGCCAAGAACGAAGGTAAATGCCTCTAAACATATCTATAAAAAAAATCCTACAGATACACAAACAAACAAAATTGAGAAAAAAAGGAATACTATACGTCAATTGCAGTCATGCATATTATTAGTTGTCTTTTTATTTTGGAGATTGTATATGTTGAATAAGTATACGAAGGTGGATGGGTGTTGTTGTTTTTTTAGGTTAAAAATGAATAGAAGAGTGAGTGTATGAAGTTTACATAAAGGAGTGTAAGGTTGGGTGGGTTACAGAGTAATAGTTGGAGTGAGTGTTTTGAATGAAAGAGGGGTGGGATTGGGAAGTGGTTGATGAAACAGATTGACGAGGTTACTAATTCGGTTCTTCTACAACTCTGAAAACTTTTGTAAGTATAATCAAATTTAGTACACATAATTTGCATAATGTTATGATATTATCTAATAAGCATTTTCTTTTCAGTCATGGGACACCAACTCAATCTCATTTAAAGTCGGGTGTGATTTTTTCATGTAATAAGTAACATATATTTCAGCTTTGGAACGAGTACTTTTATTCATCAAGTCAGACTTTCTTGAAAGTGCTGAAAAGTTTGGGGAGATATCTTATAAAGTGAGCTTGTTGTTGTTATTCAGGAATATTTGCAATTTGTTTTCATGTCTTTACTTAGCTTTGTTATTGCAGGCACTCAGAATAATTGATATACTTGATCAAGATTTTATTTTCGATAATGTATCATTTCAGAGCATGATTTCTCTATAATAGTATTGAAAGTTTGAAAAACTGCAACTCAAAAGGATAGTGAGCGGGTTTGAGGTTACATGAAAGAGGGTGAGGTAAGGGGGGGTGAGGGGAAAGAGGAAAGTGGATGGGGTTGGGATTATGTAATTTGGTTAACTTTAGTTAATTGAAATTATACTTTCTTATAATTTTATGTTTGGTTATAATAAAAAATTGTATTTTGTCAATCTTATTTTGACTATAATGTGAAATGTGATTTTACTTTCTATTTTTCTGTTTGTAACAAATATCTAAGAGACAGATTTATTTTTGAAATGTTCAATTAAAATTCAGGAACTATTATGTATGCAATGGATCATTAATATTGTCGTTCTTGCAATCAAATGAAAATTTTAAGAGTTTACAATTTGATGATAGATTCTAGACTTATGCATTTTGAGAGCTTGATCTCAAACACACTATATTTATGTCGTACTGTCACCGTGCCTTGGCACGGATAGGAAAGTACTAATAGTTTAGACAAACTATGTCAATGCTTTATGAAAAACTGCAAGTATTTTGAACTAAAAAATTGCACATAAAACTGTAAATATTTTGAAAAGGAGGAAGTAATAAATTTAATAACTAACACTTATCAATGACACAATCCTAATCCTAATCCTAATCCTAATTTTAATCCTAATCCTAATCCTAATCATAATCCTAATCCTAATGGGGTAAGTATACACATTCCATTTTTCGATATTCGAATTTATTCATTATTAAAAAAGTTAAATATTTATTTTGAGAGTTATGAAATGATTTGATGGTAAAGTAAGAAATAAATGAGTAATAAAATAGTAGAATCTAAAAATAATTACCAATCCAAACAGAGCCTAAAATTTCCCCCTTTGCCCCAAACATATAAATCCAATTTTATTTTACTTGTGTTCAATCACTGAACATGCATTAACATAAAAAACAAAAATAATGAGTTCATTTCTCTTTTTCCCTCTGCCCTTACCCTCATTGCATGTGCACCCAACCCAACTACAATAATATAAATAATCTTGTATAAGATGCTAAAAAACAGCTACAACATTCCTCCGTTAACTACTAGAGAATTATATGGCTAATGATATACTATAGGGTCCGAAAGAAAGAGTAAGATTTTAGGAAATATTTTATTTTTCTATTTTGAATTAAATTAGTATATTTGATAAGTTGATTTTATGACTTTCTTGAAAAAGATTTATATTGTTCTATTATAAAAATGGCATTGTTAATATTGTAAATATCTTTTATTTATGTACATATATTTATAATAGGAGTAACATACTAACAAATCTCTTTCTTTGTAAGTGTGCTTTATGTTTCCTTGTAGGAATTGAAATCCCACTTAAAGAAGAGTTTGATTGATGTGAAGATCTTCTCAAAAGTGCCTAGAAATACAAGACTTCAACACACTGAGAAGACACGGCTTTAGAGAATTATTTGAAAAACAAATACCTTTATTCTTCACGGATTCAATATTGTCATTTAAGTTGTGAGTGAAGGTTGTGTCTTACATCCGAACTCACATCTAGTTTTTCATCAAGTTCTTTGTTTTACTTCTGATTAGAATTGGGAAAGGGAGACTGTTCTTATCGTATAGTAGAAGGTGATTAGAACTTGTTTAGTATTTTAAAATTTTCGTTTTCACTTATTTGTGTTTTTGTAAGTAACACAGTTTTAATAGTGAAAAGTTTTTTGGGTGTAAGTCTTGTTTGCTGGGATTAGAACCAGTAAACGTTTATAATTTTTGTGTTTATTTATTTTATTCTGCGGCTTATTTGTGGATGTGTGGAGAGTTGTATTTCACATTTGTACTCACATCCGTGTTCTGTTGAGTTGACTAGGTTTTCTAGCTACACGAAACTTTCAATTGGTATCAGAGCCAACTCTCGAAATATTACTGAGTGTTGATCCAGAAAGTTTAGTCACAATGGAATGCCAAAATCATCAAAACAGGCCTCCTGTCTTGGATGACACAAATTATTCTCTTTGGAAGTCTAAAATGCGTAATTATATCAAAGGCATTGATGAAAGGGCCTGGATGTGTATTCTTGTGGCCTGACAACCTCCTACTGTGGAGAAAAGGCCAGAATCAGGTGCTGGTGAATCCACCTTTGAAATAAAACCTGAAGAAAGGTGGACACTTGATGAAATTCATGATGCTAACTACAATTCAAAATCCATGGGTGCTATTTTCAGTCATGTTTCTGAAAATATGTACAAACTTATAACTAATGAAAGTATTGCTAAGAATGCTTGAGATATCTTACAGATGCAATGTGAGGGGATTTCAAGTGTTAAATCTACTAGACTTAGAGTTTTAATGGACAAATTTGAAATTTTGAGAATGGAGGAGACAGAAGATATTGTCTCCTATGCTGCTAAAATTCATGAAATATCTAACGAATGTACTAGCCTTGGTGAGTCTATCTCTAATTCCAGACTTGTAAGCAAGATCTTAAGAACTCTACCTGAGAGGTTCAACATTAAGGTGGCTGTTATAGAGGAGACCAATGACACTAACACAGTTGGTTTAGACAAAATTGTTGGTATTTTAATTGTGTTTGAGCTAAACCTTGAGGCTCAGAAAAAGAACAAGGCCAGAAGCCTTGCCCTCAAAAGCTTAGCTGCTGTTCCAAAAGAACTGATTGAACTCTCATCAAAAATTGACAAGTCAAACCTTGAGGATGAGGATGTGACCCTTATCTCTAAAAAATTCAGTTCTATACTGAAAAATAAGAGAATAAACAAGTTTTGAAATAGGTCTATTCCCAGTACTACTGAAAAACCAAGGACTAGCACTGAGAATGGGTTCAAAAGGCCAAACCTTGAGAATAAGAAAACCTCTGATTATGTGCAATGTATGCCATGTCGTGGCTTTGGTCACTATGCTAATGAGTGTGCTAACACACTTAAAAAGAAGGGAATGAGCTTAATTGCTTCTCTGAGTGATAGTGAGGATGAGAAAGAAGTTGCTAACATGTCTATAATAAACTGCCATTCTGTGTTTAATGCTTATTCTGCAGGAATTGAAGAAGGAGATTTTGAGGAGAATGTGAATGTGGTCCCAGGTGTGAACACATCTGTTGACACTTCTAACCTGATTCTTAATTGTTTCTTTGTAAAAGGAGATTCTGATGTTGAGAATAGGGACATTCCCTATGAGGAACTCTTTGCAACCTACAAAGAAATACATGCTGATTGGTTAAAGAGGATGGACAAGATTGAGCTACTTGCTAAGGTAAATAAGTCTCTTTCTGATAAATTGATTGCCTGTGAAGATGAGAAATCCATACTTTCAAAAGAAAATAATGATAAAAAATATATCATTACCGAACTAGAAGTTTTGGAGACCAAAAGAGAAGTTGAGCTTGAAAAATTCAAAACTTAGTTTGAAAAGTTGAGAGTACATTAACCAAGTTGAATACAGGTAAAATGAAACTTGATGAAGTTATCTCTATTGATCAACTTGGAAAAACTGGTCTTGGTTTTGAAAAAATCAAATTTTTAAAGGAGGGATATGAGACTTCAACTTCAAAAACTGTGGAAAAACCAATTTAGGGTAAAAAAAAAAAAAGGCCAAGGAGAAGACACTATATCTGTCACTACTATTTTGCTCCTGGGCACATTAGACCCTTCTATTACAAACTAAAAGCTGATAAAAGAACTGATTATGATAATCAGTCTCAGATGTGTGAAAAGATGTGTACACATCCCGACATACATCCTAGTAATCTGAGACCTCTGCGCCACAAAAAGAAATTTGAAACTAAGTGGGTGGCTAAACCAAGTGCTATCTTCAATGTAGTATACTCTTTCCTCAAGAGTAGTGTCTCTGGTTCTTGGTATTTTGATAGTGGGTGGTCTAGGCACATGATTGAGAACCAAGATGTTCTAATAGACTATAAGTTAATCAATGGGGGAAAGAAGAATTTTGGTGGTGGTTCACAAGGTAAAATCATTGGGAAAGGAACCCTAGAAGCTAAGGGTCTCCCAAAATTGCACAATATATACCATGTGGAAGGCTTAAAAGCCAACCTGATTAGCATCAGCCAACTATGTGATGATGACCTCTATGTGAAATTTGATAAATACTTGTGTGAGGTGTTTGATAAAAAAAAATAAGTGTTTGTTCACTGGTCCTAGGTCTGCTGATAATTGTTACCAATTTGGTGTCAACCTTTCTTGCCTAAGCTCCAAGGCTATTGATGTCAATCTGTGGCACCAAAAATTAGAGCACATTAGCAGCAGAAAACTGGAGGAACTTCAAAGATTTGATGCTGTAAAGGACCTCCCTAAACTGAACTTCAAAAACACTGATGTATGTGGTTCCTGTAAAAAAGGAAAACAAATAAAATCCTCACACAAAAAGGTTCAACAGTGCTCCACATTTAGGTGTTTGGAGTTGATACATACTGACTTGATGGGACCTATAGAGGTAGAAAACTTTGGTAGGAAAAAGTATGCTTTTGTGTGTGTTGATGACTATTCTAGGTACACATGGGTGATGTTCTTAAGGGAAAAATCTGAGACCATACGTGAGTTCAAAAACTGGTATAAAAGGGTCAGAAATCTGTATGGCCTTAAGGCTGTGAGGATCAGATCTGACCATGTCACTGAATACGAGAACTCAATGTTTACAGCCTTTGTAACTCCAAGGGAATCAATCATGAATTCTCTGCACCTATCACTCCACAACAAAATGGAATTGCAAAAAGGAAGAATAGAACCCTGCAAGAAATGGCTAGGGTTATGCTCAGTTTCAAAAACCTGTTCAAGAAATTTTGGGCAGAAGCCTTGAATACTGCCTGTCACATTGGCAATAGGGTGTTCCTAAGAATTGAAAGCACAATGACACCCTATCAAATATTACTTGGCAAGAAACCTACTCTAAAGTACTTTTATGTGTTTGGGTGTATATGCTACATCCTTAATGATAGGAAATACTTGTCCAAATTTGATTCCAAAAGTGATAAAGCAATATTCATGGGCTACTCCACTAATAGTAGAGCTTATAGGGTGTTTAACCTAAATACTAAAATCATTATGAAATCTGTCAATGTTGTGTTTAATGACTCACTTGATCATAACCTCAAGACTGTTGAGGATGATGTTTCAGGTTGCTTGATGGACTGGAAACATACAGACACAGATGTTGTGGAAAACAAAAAGGATCCTAATACTGAAACAAGTGCAGAAGCAGAGAAGGATGTGGGCAAAGATGTAGATACATCTGCACCCACATCTGTCCTCACATCCTCCCAAACTCCTGAATCTGAGGATAGTTTCTCTGAATCTGATAGAGATGATGCTTCAGAAGGTAATGTGGATGGATGTGTGAATAGGTCAAAGGATATTCCCTCAAAAATCCAAAAGAATCATCACACCTCAAGTAAGAACTAGACAGAAAGAAAAGATAAACTACAGAGAGCTTGCTGGGTTGTGGAGTTGCTCATCAGCATGCTCCCAGGTAAATTTTTGTTGCTATGTTTCAAATATTGAACCTAAGAACATTACTGAGGCATTAAAAGATGTTGACTGAATTCTGGCCATACAAGAAGAGTTAAACCAGTTTGAAAAGAATGATGTCTGGACCCTTGTTCCTAGGCCCTCTCATGGAAATGTCATAGGAACAAAATGAATTTTTAAAAATAAAACTGATGAGAAGGGGGTAATTACTAGGAATAAGACTAGACTTGTTGCTCAAGGTTATACTCAAATTGAAGGGATTGATTTTGAGAAAACCTTTGCTCCTGTTGCCAGAATTGAGTCCATCAGACTCCTGTTGGCTATTGCTTGCTACCTCAAGCTCACTCTTCATCACATGGATGTTAAAAGTGCCTTTCTAAATGGGGTATTGAATGAAGAAGCCTATGTAGAATAACCTAAAAGTTTTGAGGACTTCTAATTTCCGAACCATGTGTACAAACTGAAGAAAGCTCTGTATGGGCTGAAACAGGCTCCTAGAGCCTGATATGGTAGGTTGATTGACCATTTGCTTCACCTAGGATTCAAGAGAGGTGAGGTGGATAAAACTCTATTTGTGAGGAAAAACAAAAAGGAGATACTTGTGGCTCAAATCTATGTGGATGATATTGTGTTTGGATCAAATTCTGATTCCATGCTAACTACCTTTGTGGAAAGTATGACCTCCACATTTGAGATGAGTATGGTAGGAGAGTTGAACTACTTTTTAGGCCTACAAATCAAACAATTTAAAGAAGGCATGTTCATCTCTCAGTCCAAGTATGCTAAAAATCTTGTGAAAAAGTTCAATCTTGAATACTCCTCACATCTCAAAACACCAATGAGATCTTCCCAAAAGCTCAGTCATGACACAGATGGTAAAAGTGTGGACCAAACTCTGTATAAAAGCATGATAGGTGTACCTGACTGCAAGCAGACCTGACATTATGTATAGTGTGTGTCTTTGTGCTAGATATCAAGCAAACCCAAAAGTCTCTCATATGAAAGCCTTAAAAAGGATAATCAGGTATGTGAATGGGACATCAAACCTAGGGTTGCACTACTCTAAGGAGACAAACACTAATCTTGTAGGCTATACTGACTCAGATTGGGCTGAAAATTGTGATGATAGGAAGAGTACTGCTGGGGGATGCTTTTACCTAGGAAACAACCTTGTTTCTTGGTATAGTAGAAAGCAAAATTGTGTATCCCTATCCACTGCAGAGGCTGAGTATGTAGACCTTAGAAGTTGTTGTACACAACTGATGTAGATGAATCAAATGCTAAAAGACTATGGGTTAAATAGCAAAATCTTGACTGCTTTTTGTGATAATAAAAGTGCCTTATACATATCTAAAATCCATGTCCAACATTCTAAAATAAAACACATTGATATTAGATACCATTTCATTAGGGATCTTGTAGAACAAAAAACTGTGTGTCTGAAATTTGTTGGGACTGAAAATCAATTGGCTAATATATTTACAAAGGCATTAGATTTTGAGAGATTTTCCTACTTGAGGAAGTCTCTTGGCTTGTGTGATATTTAAGAATGTGAGCACAAATGTGCACACATCCATTGACACATCTGTATATTAACTAACTCTCAAAATAATAATAATAATAATAATAATAATAATAATAATAATAATAATAATAATAATAATAATAATAATAATAATAATAATAATAATAATAATAATAATAATAATAATAATAATAATAATAATAATAATAATAATAATAATAATAATAATAATAATAATAATAATAATAATAATAATAATATCATGCATTAGCACGAAATATCTCAGTGTGGTCACTTATGAGTCTTACATATTTGACATTTTCTGATCACCTAATTGTGGGCATTTCTTGTTCATGTTGTCTTTTTATAACTTGATATAATCTTCTTAGATATCTCACAGTGGGTTCCTTAAAACAATGATAAACAACTGCTTCTCCCACTTGTATGAATTCAAACCAGTGTGATCAAGTGATTCTCAAGAGAAAGTTTGAAATCAAACTTATGGAAAATAAAAAAAGTGAAAGCTACTCAAAATGCAGAATATCCACAATAAAAAATGGATGGATGCATTCTAGAAGCTGTGCAAATTAGATTATTGCTCATTGACTTTTTGTGATCTAAATGTGTCCCCAAATGTGACTCACATCTTATGCCACATCTGAAACTGAGATTTTTTCCCTTCACATGTGTGATGCATCATGCTAGCCATTCTGCATATTAGGTCATATAGGATACTTTATAAATATTCTCTAGTTTATTTTCATTCTTAATTTATTCTTTGATTTAACATGTTTTTGATCTCCAATATCTCTCATGAAAAAAAAAAGTGTGTATCAAAATCCTCTTGTGCAAGGAAGGACAATTTCAAAGGGGTTTCTGTGGAAAAAGATATGGCTGAAGATTTTTGTTACCATAAAAGGTATGCAATATTTTGACAAATCTTAATCCTTATTTTTTTTGTGATTCACTGTGTATGTGGAAATTTCAAGGGATTTATAGTCGTTGTGGACTCATTCTGTATTTGCTGCAATCCTGAGTCCTATTTGAAGAAGGAATCCTTGTTTGAGTAGAAAAGGGGGAGTTGTGATTATTTATGTGGCATAACCCTTCTCACATCGCCTTAAACCCTCTTTAATTCTTGCTCCCTGTTCTCATAATCTCTCTCACACACACACGCATCATATTTTCTCTCTCTGTTCGACCTAACAATATTTGCAGAAAAAATGGACCCTCAAACTCCAATTCGTGATGAAGATGTGCTAGATGTGGAACCAATTTCTGTTAGTAGGGATGATATCCCTCAACATGAACAAACTGATCAACCATATTTTTTTGTCGAGGTACCACCTTCATCTCCTTCGTCTGAATCATCAATGGAGGTACCGCAACTTCTAATCCTACTCCATTGGAATCATCCATTGTTCCCCCATCACCTAAAAATCCTACTCCTCCACCATCTCATGTGCCTCAACACAATGTGGAACCAACCCTTGTTCCCCCTTTTGTGGCCACTGTTCCTAAGTTGGTCACCCCTTTAACAAAGAAAAGGAAACTTGCCACTTCTAAGCCAAAGGGGAATACCATCAAAACCTCACCCCCTAAAAAGTGAGAAGGTCTCACAGGGTTAGAAAACTTTCTAAGGCTGATAAGGCCAAAAATCTAAAGCTACCTGGTGGAAAACAAACTACAGCCATCACTTGTGATGAAGAAGAAGAGGAAGAGGAGCCACAGCTGAAACTGACCAGAAAGCCCAGGGCTCAACCACGTGCAACCCCTCAAATTGAAAAAGATGAGGAACATTTGGCCAATATTCTCATGGAATTGAAAGGAAAGAAGAAAGTTTCTGAGCTCGAACCTGTTGAGGAGGAAGATGAATCAGAAAGGGAACCCTCATCCCCAAAAGATGTGCCTTCAGATGTGGTCACATCCAAATGCACATCCTCAAGGCTGACTGCTAAACATGGTATTCCTAAAACTCTCTCCTCTACTGCTTTAACCCATGATTTCTCCAAATTTTATCTCTTGATGCCTCTGAAAGGCATGGGCAAATTGTGAACAAAGTTTTCATTAATGAGATGAAGAGAGATAGGGAAAGTTTCTCTAAGTTAGGTATAGACAAATTCTTTGAAGAGAGAGGATTATTTTTGACAGTTGATCATCCTATTCCATTCTTTCCTAAACTTGTGCATGAGTTATATGCAAATCTGACCAAGGGATTGAACAAACCTTTTTCTTTTATGTTCTACACTGTTTATGTTAGAGGGAAATTCATTCATTTCTCTCCCTCTATCATCAATGGTTTGTTAGGGTTAGAAGAAGGATATGATCAGGTGTGTGATGTTTCTGAGGAAGAGCTAGTGTCCACCCTAACCTATGGGAAGGTAACTGCTTGGCCTATTAAACCTAAGGATCTAGGAAGTGGTTCAATTACCTCTTTGTACTGTTTTCTCCACTCTATTTTAACTGCCAACTTATGTCTATCAAACAATAAAACCTCAGTGACTAGGGTGCAAGCTGGTTTGCTTTATAGGTTGGGTGCCAACAAGAAAATTAATTTTGGGGATTTCATCTTTAGGAAAATCAATGGATATTGTGAATCTCCATCCAAGAAATGGTCCCTTCCTTACCCTTCTCTCATCTCTCAAATTTTAATTGCCCAAGGAGTGAAATCTGAAAAGGGTGAAGCTAGAGTGAGTAATTTTGATTTGTTTAAAGAAACCAAAACCCTGTTGGACCCAAAGCAAAGATTTGTTGATCTCCCTATAGGTGTAGTTCCTGAAATTACATTGCATGATGTGGGCACATCCAGTCACACATCTATGGAACCTTTTAAGGATCAAATGAAAGACCTTGATGATGAGATTGCTGCAGCTGATTCCCAATCCCATGCCAACAATCTCAAAGCCCTGAAAGCAAGACTCCTGAGATGGCATACTAAACTTTCTAGTCAAAAAGGGGGAGAAGAAGGAGAAGCTACTGGTGATTTTGCTGTTGCTGCTAATTTATCTTTATGGAGAAGTTGGGATCTGTAAACTCAGGGGGAGTTTAAGTTAGTTTTAATTTTTGTTTAAACTGTGGTGGTTTCTTAAACAATTTCTATTTTTGCTTTTAATATTTGTTAGTTTAAAACTTGGTCTGTAATCCCTAAATACATTTGCTGGATGGTTACTTTAGTTTATATTTGTTAAACTGCAATTTTAGTTCTAACATATTCTATGCAGTTTTTGTGTGGATGTGTTGCCACATCTGCACACACATCCATCCAGGGAAAATTTTCAAATCTGATAATATTGGTCATAGTAATCACAACATAAATATTTAGTTTTGATCAGAAAGTTCAAAATAGGGGGAGATTGAAAGAGTAAGATTTTAAGAAATATTTTACTTCCCTATTTCGAATCAAATTGGTATATTTGGTAAGTTGATTTTATGATTTTCTTGAAAAAGATTTAGATTGTCCTATTATGAAAAGGACATTGTTAATGTTGTAAATATCTTTTATTTATGTACATATATTTATAATAGGACTAACATACTAACAAATCTATTTCTTTGTGAGTGTGCTTTATATTTCCTTGTAGGAATAGGAATCTCACATAAAGATGAGTTTGATTGACGTGAAGATCTTCTCAAAATTGCCTATAAATACAAGAATTCAACACATTGAGAAGACACATCTTTAGAGAATTATTTGGAAGACAAATACCTTTGTTCTTCACGAATTCAATATTGTCATTTAGGTTGTGAGTGAAGGTTGTGTCTTACATCCGAACTCACATCTAGTCACTACAAGAAAAACAGGTTTTAGCGACGGAAAAATCCGTCGCTAAAACCCTTGTCGCTAAATATTAACCTCAGATTTTTGGGCTGTCGTTAAAATAACGACGGATAATTCCGTCGCTAAAACTCAAAAATCCGTCGCTAAATGTTGGAGAGAACGACAAAATTAATGTATTGGCGACATTACTAACGACAGATTTAACGACGGAAATTTTCGTCGCTAAAATTTATTCCAAATTTTCCCAATTTTATTAATTTTTTAAAATTTTATTTTTTCAATATTTTTTATTTTTGATATATCAAATTACCGACGGATATTTCCGTCGCTAATTTGATATATATATATATATATATATATATATATATATATATATATATAATATATTAAAAAATATATATATTTATTCTCAAATCAATCTCTCAACTTTTTTTTTATCCTCAAATTTGTCCCTTAACGTTTTTTAATCTTAAAACAGTCACTAAACTTTTTTTATATTCAAATCAATCCTTACATTTTTCAAAAGTTCACTTTGCTCCACCACCATCCACAACCAACACAAATCAAATAAAAGTTTGTACAAATCGAAATAAAACACAAAATATGTTAAAATGAACAAATCGAAATCGAAATCGAAATATGAACAAATCGAGAGAGAGAGATGTAGAGGGAGCAATATGAAAAGAAATTTCTATAAATACGGCATAACCATATTGTCTCTCCCTAACATTTTACTTTTACACATTTCTGAAATCCTTCGAACCGAAAGAGAAACATATACACAGATAGATAGTGATAGAGACACAGAGAGAGACCGTCATGAGTGATCAAGAAACCCAAGGACATGGTGACTTGTTCGTCCTTGGCGCCGGTGGCTACGACCACCCTGCTTCCACCGCTGAAACCAACAATCACCACCACCACGGAATTCTAAAGAGATGATCACCACCATCATCCGACCAAGATCAAGAATCTACCCCAAGAAAGAAACCCCACTTTCACCATGCTTAATCTTCCTCTCACCACCCCAATTCAACCCTCCAAATTTCGTCAGGCGGAGGAGTCCCAATTTTGAGGTTAGTTGATTTCCGTTAGGCGGCGGAGGAGGAAGACGGCGAAGAAGATGCCGAAGAAGACGGCGGCTTGCTCCAAATCAACGCCGTTGTCGTCGCCAGATCTAAGGGAGGGAGATGTAGAGGAAGACGAAAAGGGAGAGATGGAGTAGAGAGAGAAAGTGTGTGTGTGTGTGACTGGGAAGAGAAAGTGAGTGTGTGTGAGGAGTATATAATATTAAAAGAAATATATATATATATATATATATATATATATATATATATATATATATATATATATATATATATATATATATATATATATATATATATATATATATATATATATATATATATATATATATATATATATATATAATGATGAATTAGGACCATTGAATTTGAGTGTGAGACTAATGGGGTAGATTGATTTATTGATAATCCATGTGAATATTAAAGGGCCAATCAAATGAAAGTGTGTTTTTGTTTTTATGGGATGAATTTGGACTATTAGATGTGATGCATTTAATGGTGAAGATGTTGCTTGGATAATGATACATGTGAATATTTGTATTTCTTCATGATTATAATAATTAATAATAATAATAATAATTTAAACTATAAAATAATATTATGCCTAATATCAATAATAATAATATTTATTATCAATTATATTTATTAATGAGTTATTAATTATATAATTGATTAATTAATTAATATTAATATTAATTATATAAACAGTAATAATATTAATAATAGTACTAATAATAATTAGTAATTTTTATTATTTTTTATTGACTAGGAAAAAGTATTTTAGGCTTTTTTATTACTAAAATTTACAAATTGTTATTTAAAATATTTACATGCTTTTATTTGATTTACCCAAAATTTTAATTAAAGTAGTATGTCTAATATCAATTTTTTTAAATAATTTTCTTAAAATAATTTTTTTGAAAAAAAAACTTTCTTCCTAAAAAAAGTCTAAAATATTTATCTCTATTCAAAAAAAAAAAAATTAAAAAAAATACTCATTGTGAAGGATATTGTCTGTCCCTCATTTATTTAGTTAATTTATAACTTATTTTATATAATTTTTTACAAAACTTCCTTACCAAAAAAAGTCTAAAATATTTATCTCAGTTCAAAAATAAATTTTAAAAAATAATTATACTTTTAAAATATTAATAATTCTTATTAATATACCCTCATACCCTAAACCTTATACTCCCTCCGTCCCAATAGTAGCTTCCCATTTTGCCATTTTGGGTGTCTCGTTAATAGCTTCCACTTTCTTTTTTTGGCAAAGAAATCTTCACTATTCCCTTCACTCATTCTCTCTCCTCCATTATTTTAATACTCACAACACCATTATAATTTACTATTCTCTTCACTCATTCTCTCTCCTATTTTCAAATTACACTCACATTATTTTTACTTCCCCCCCCCAATTTCTTAATTTGCGTGCTGCCCAAAAAATGGACAGCTCTTATTGGGACGGAGTAGTATATCCTAAACCCTAAACCTCATAGGGTATAGGGTATACCCTATAGGATATAGGGTATACCCTATATGTTATAGGGCATAGGGTATAAGGTATACCCTATAGGATATAGGGTATAGGGTATACCCTATACCCTATAGGGTATAGGATATAGGGTATACCCTATAGGGTATAAGGTATAGGGTATAGGGTATACCCTATAGAGTATAGGATATAGGGTATACCCTAGGGTATACCCTATAGGGTATAAGGTATAGGATATAGGGTATATGGTATACCCTATAGGATATAGGGTATATGGTATACCCTATAGGGTATAGGTTATAGTGTATAGGGTGTATAGGGTATACCCTATAGGGTATAGGGTATACCCTATAGGGTATAGGGTATACCCTATAGGGTATATGTATAGGGTATAGGGTATACTCTATAGGGTATAAAGTATAGGGTATACCCTATAGGATATACCATATAGGGTATAAGGTGTAGGGTATACCCTGTAGGGTATAGGGTATACCCTATAGGGTATAAGATATAGGTATACCCTATACCCTATAGGGTATACCCTATACTCTATGCCCTATAGGGTATACCCTATACCCTACACCTTATACCCTATAGGGTATACCCTATACCCTATAGTGTATATCCTATAGGGTATAAGGTATAGGTATACCCTATACCTTATATCCTATAAGGTATAGGTATAAGGTATAGAGTATACCCTATAGGGTATACCATATAGGGTATAAGGTATAGAGTATACCCTATAGGGTATAAGGTATAGGGCATAGGGTATACCCTATAGGGTATAAGGTATAGGGTATAGGGTGTACCCTATACCCTATGCCCTATATCTTATACTCTATAGGGCATACCCTACACTTTATACCCTATACCCTATAATTTTTTTTATTTTTTATGAATATAAATAAATATTTTGGACATTTTTTTTTATTGAAGTTTTTTTTCAAAAAGTTAAACAAAAAAAATATAGAAAAAATATAAACAAATGAAAGTATAAGAAAGAAATCAGGGACGGATAAAATACTTTAATTTTTATTTATAAATGTATAGTTATTTTTATTTTTTATGAATATAAATAAATATTTTGGACATTTTTTCGTATTGAAGTTTTTTTCAAAAAGTTATATAAAAAAAGTTAGAAAAAAATAAATAAATGAAAGTATAAGAAAGAAATCAGGGACGGATAAAATTCTTTAATTTTTATTTATAGATTTATAGTTTTTATTTTATTTTTTATGAATATAAATAAATATTTTGGACATTTTTCAGTATTGAAGTTTTTTTTTCAAAAAGTTATACAAAAAAAGTTAGAAAAAAAATAAACAAATGAAAGTATAATAAAGAAATCAGGGACGGATAAAATTCTTTAATTTTTATTTATAAATGTATAGTTTTTATTATTTTTATGAATATAAATAAATATTTTGGACATTTTTTAGTATTGAAGTTTTTTTTCAAAAAGTTATATAAAAAAAGTTAGAAAAAAAATTAAATAAATGAAAGTATAATAAAGATATTAGGGACGGGTAAAATTCTTTAATTTTTATTTATAAAGGCATAGTTTTTTTTATTTTTTATGAATATAAATAAATATTTTGAACATTTTTTAGTATTGAAGTTTTTTTTTCCAAAAGTTATATAAAAAAAGTTAGAAAAAAAGTTATTTTTTTAAAAATAAACAATTTCCGTCGCTAATCCGTCGATATTTTTTTAAAAAAATTATTTTTTATTATTTAGCGACAGAATATATCCGTCGGTAAATTTGTTTGTAAAATCCGTCGCTAAATCCATCGGTATTTACAAAAGAATTTTTTTTTTATTTTTTACTATTTAGCGACAAAATATATCCGTCGGTAATTTATTTTTGTAAAATCCGTCGCTAATTCTAAAAAGGAAAAATATTTATTTTTTATTTATATAGCGACAGAAAAATCCGTCGTTAAAATTTTTGTAATCCGTCGTAATTCCGTCGCTAAATCCGTCGTTAAAATGGGCGGGCTTTTTTGGCGCCACTATTGCGACGGATTAGCGACAGATCCATGTTTGTCGCTAAAATCCGTCGCTAATCCGTCGCTAAATCCGTCGATAGCTGATTTTTTGGTTTTATTTTGCTTCCGTCGTTATTCCGTCGCTAATAGCGACAAAATTTGATCTGTCGCTAATTTTCATCGCTAATTGACAGTTTTCTTGTAGTGAGTTTTTCATCAAGTTCTTTGTTTTAATCCTGATTAAAATAATCTACTTGGGAAAGGGAGACTATTCTTATCGTAGATGGTGATTAGAACTTGTTTAGTATTTTAATATTTTCGTTTTCATTTGTTTGTGTTTTTGTAAGTAACACAGTTTTAATAGTGAAAAACTTTTTGGGCGTAAGCCTTGTTTGCTGGGATTAGAACTAGTAAACATTTATAATTCTTATGTTTATTTATTTTTTTCTGCTACTTATTTGTGGATGTGTGGACAGTTGTATCTCACATCTGTACTCACATCCGAGTTCTGTTGAGTTGACTAGGGGGGCGTTTGTTTTTTGATTTTAAGCCTTATTTGCCTCTTAACACTTATTCATTAAGAGGATTAGAAAAATAAGTGTGTTTGTTTTTTTTTTGAAATAAGGCTTGTTAGGCTCTTAAAGTCCTCTTAATTTTAAGTGGTTAAAATGTTGCTGAATTGCCTCTGAAAGCCTCTGAAAGCCACTATTTCATATTTGGTTTTGGTTAATTTTTTTTTAAAACTGTTTATTGTTTCATACTGCATTTACGTTTTTTTTTTAATTTTTTTTAATTTTTTTTAATCAAGCTTTGAGATAATGAATTCGTATAGAAAATCAAACAACTTATCCAATTCGAATTCGCTTGCCTCTTAATCATTCAGCCATTTTCAGAACTGAAATCAGATTTCAACACTTATCACTTAAAAAAAACAAAACCCCCCTAGGTTTCCTAGCTACACGAAACTTCCAGGGACTTATCCGCACAACTTTTCACTAGTTTAGTGTTACTATTGTTTTGTTCTTACTTGGATGGGTTAAATGAGAATATCAAGACATTTTGGGGAATAAAATAAGTGTTTATTATATCAAGAACCAAAGTCTTGTGTTTGTTTTATGTAATCAAACTTTGTTTGACCCTACTTTTAGAAAATTAATGAAATTTTATTGAATTTCATGTGTCTTATACACAAATATACTTGGAGTCCACGATTTATTTATGATTTCGATAATTTTATTGTGATGATATAAAGTCGTAGATCTTTTTCATCGAATGAATTTTACGCTCACTTTATGGTATGATAGAAATGAAAATGCTCGTTTCAACAAATTTACAGCTCTATTATAATGAGAGGTGTAAAATATATATGGTCATTATACTCACAAACTATGTTGTCATAATTAATTGAATAATTGTAAAGCTCATCGGCATCTGGACTGGAGTATTCATTTTGTTAGGTTGGAAATGTGACAAATGGAGAAATGTGAAGGCTCAATCTATTAGGAAATTGATCAATATTATCTAAATCCTATTATGAGTAGGAAAAGATTACTTATCCCATATTGATTAAGAGAAGGAATAGTAATTCCATATCGGTTAGAAAAGGAAAAAAGTGGGTGTGCCTCCCCTATAAATAGGCTTCACTAGTTAGGGTTTTGAAAGAACTTGAGAGAACTTGAGAGAGTTAGCATAAGTTTACAATTTAGAGAGATATTTTGTACGCTTGTATGCGATTGGTGAGGATATTCAAGAGTGTTGAGAGAGAGGATGTCTCCGTTCTTGTAATATCAAGAAATATATAGAAGTTATATTTTGGGTGGAGTAGGCTTTTAGCCGAACCACAGAATATCGTGTGTTTTGTCTTTATTGCATGTGTGTGTTGTTTGATTTCTCTTGTTGCGGATTTCTTGTATGGGTGAGCGATCCTAACAAGTGGTATCAGAGCCAGGTTGAAGAGAAGAATTCGCATCAAGAAAAGAGAGGACAAATCGAAGAAAGAAATTGCAGATTTCTGGTTCGTTTTTTTCAGCGCAGCGGTAGGAAAATTGACGTAGAGCGTTCGTTCACCGTTGTATCGGGCTGATTTTTGGTGAGTAGCTTTGGGACTCATATATATTCAACCTTAATGGTGAAGATTGGATTCTAAGGTCCCCAGAGGTGGTAATTGATGTCGGACAGAAGCAGCAGTTTTGAAGAAATTCATGTTTTGAGAAATATGAATAGCGGGGGTTCAAATTATCAAGTTTCGGTCTCTGATGGGAAGATGGATTTCACGGTGTGGCAGATGAAAATCCAAGACGTGTTGGTTCAACAGGGACTTGATGAAGCTTTAGAAGAGAACAAGCCAGATGAGATGAAAGACGTGGATTGGGCTAAAATTCAGAAAAGGACTTCGAGTATGATAAGGTTAGCACTTGCTCCTGAAATTAAATATAGTGTTTTGAAGGAGAAAATACTGAGGGATATTTGGAAGAAACTTGCTAGTATTTATGCGTCTAAATCATTGACTAATCGCTTGTTCTTAAAGATGAATTTATATTGTTTGAAGTTTGATGAAGGGGTAATTTGCATGACCATATTAATTCTTTCAGTCAACTAGTATGTCGATTGTCTAACATTGATGAGACAATTAAAGATGAGGAGCAAGCTTTGTTATTTTTGGCTTCATTACCTAAGTCCTACAAGCCTTTTGTGCAGACGATGTTGACAGGTAGGACTACTTTAACGCTTGATGATGTGGTTAAGGCGTAGAGGGATAATTAAAGAATTATGAGGAGTGATTGCTTCTCCAATGGTGACAGAGTACTAGTTGCGGAGGGTTCTGAAAGAGGGAGAAATTATAATCATGGTGGCTCAAAAGGAAGAGAAAGGTCTCAATCTAGGGGAGATAGAGATATGAGTAAGATTGAGTGCTTCTACTGTGGAGAGACTGGTTATATACAGATGTGTTGCCCACAATTTCGTGAAGATTTGAAAAGTTTGCATGGCGTGAAAGAAAAGAAAAAAGGTTGACGAGGAGAAGGTCAACACAATTGATAGTGATGATGGAGATTTTCTTTTGACAGGGACTGTAGCTGCTGCTGATGTGATTGAAGAGAAGAAGTCTGAATAGGTGTTAGATTCAGCTGCCTCAGTGCATATTTGTAAGGATCAAGCTATGTTTGACACTTTGCGAACAGAGGGAAATTTGGGAGATATCAAAGTTGGTAATGAGCAGAAATTGAAGATTGAAGGTGTTGGGAGTGTACGTTTCAAGCTTCATGATGGGACTGTTAAAACTGCTTTGAATGTAAAGTATGTTCTTGGTGCGACTGCAAATTTGCTTTCACTAGGAGTTTTGACATCTCGTGGGTATCGATATGTATGAAGAAGACAGACGTGCAAAGTGTACAAAGGAAAGCACTTAATTCTTCAAGGGAGAAAAGGGCGAGGAATATTTGCTACTTAGAGGGGCAATCCTTTTATGGAAGATTCTTTTGTGATGAAAAAAAGGAGAAGAAGATTGGGAAAAGAGTTCGCTTCTCTGGAGTTGATGAGATTTTAGGAATTTTTGGTCAAGGGGAGATTTGTTAGGAAATTGACTAATATTACCTAAATCCTATTATCAACTCCAGAGAAGCGAACTCTTTTCCCAACCTTCTTCTCCTTTTTGTCATCACAAAAGGATCTTCCATGAAAGGATTGCCCCTCCAAGTAGCAAATATTCCTCGCACCTTTTCTCCCTTGAAGAATCAAGCGCTTTCCTTTGTATACTTTGCACGTCTGTCTTCTTCCAACATATTGATACCCACGAGATGTCAAGACTCCTAGTGAAAGCAAATTCGCAGTCGCACCAGGTACATACTTTATATTCAAAGCGGTTTTCACAGTCCCATCATGAAGCTTGAAACGTACACTCCCAACACCTTCAATCTTCAATTTCTGCTCATTACCAACTTTGATATCTCCAAAATTTTCCTCTGTTTGCAAAGTGTCAAACATAGCTTGATCCTTACAAATATGCACTGAAGCATCTGAATCTAACATCCATTCAGACTTCTTCTCTTCAATCACATCAGCAGCAGCTACAGTCTCTGTTAAAAGAAAATCTCCATACTCACTATCAATTGTGTTGATTAGGAAAATATTACTTATCCCATATTGGTTAGGAAAAGGAATAGTAATCCTATATCGATTAGAAAAGGGAAAAAGTGGGTGTGCCTCCCCTATATAAATAGGCTTCACTAGTTAGTGTCTTAAGGGAACTTGAGAGAACTTTAGAGAGTTAGCATAGATTTACAATTTAGAGAGAGAAATTGTACGCTTGTATGCGTTTGGTGAGGATATTCAAGAGTGTTGAGAGAGAGGGTGTCTCCATTCTTGTAATATCAAGAAAAATATAGAAGTTATATTTTGGGTGGAGTAGGCTTTTAGTCGAACCACAAAATATTGTGTGTTTTGTCTTTATTCCGTGTGTGTGTTGTTTGATTTCTCTTTTTGCGAATTTCTTGTATGGGTGAGCGATCCTAACAAGTGGTATTAGAGCCAGGTTGAAGAGAAGAATTCACATCAAGAAAAGAGAGCAAAAAATTGAAGAAAGAAATTGCAGATTCTGGTTTGATTTTTTTCAGCGCAGCGGTGGGAAAATTGACGTATAACGTTCGTTTACCGTTGGATCAGGCTGATTTTTGGTGAGTAGCTTCGGGACTAATAGATATTAAATCTGAATGGTGGTAGAGATTGGATTTTAAGGTCTCAGGCATCGGGAATTGTATCCGTACAACAACAGCAGTTTGAAGAAATTCATATTTTGAGGAATATGGATATTGGGATATCGAAGTATCAAGTCCCGTCTTCGATGGGAAGATGAATTTCATGGTGTGGTAGATGACAATCCAAGATGTGTTGGTTCAACAAGGACTTGATGAAGCTTTGGAAGAGAACAAGCCGGATGGGATGAAAGACGTAGATTGGGCCAAAATTCAGAAGAGGGCTTCAAGTACGATAAGGTTAGCACTTGATCCCGAAATTAAATTTAGTTTTTTGAAGGAGACAACACCGAGGGATATTTGAGAGAAACTTGCTAGTATCTATGCGTATAAGTCGTTGACTAATCGGTTGTTCTTGAAGATGAATTTGTATTGCTTGAAGTTTGATGAAGGGGGTAATTTGCATGACCATATTAATTCTTTCAGTCAACTAGCATGTCGATTGTCTAGCGTTGATGAGAGAGAAACTTGCTAGTATCTATGCGTCTAAGTCGTTGACTAATCGGTTGTTCTTGAAGATGGATTTGTATTGCTTGAAGTTTGATGAAGGAGGTAATTTGCATGACCATATTAATTCTTTCAGTCAACTAGCATGTCGATTGTCTAACATTGATGAGACAATTAAAGATGAGGAGCAAGATTTGTTATTGTTGGCTTCATTACCTAAGTCCTACAAGCCTTTTGTGCAGACGATGTTGACAGGCATGACTACTTTAACACTTGATGATGTGGTTAAGGCATTGAGGGATAATGAAAGAATGACGAGGAGTGATAGCTTCTCCAATGGTGACAAAGTATTAGTTGCGGAGGGTTCTGAAAGAGGGAGAAATTATAATCGTGTTGGATCAAAAGGAAGAGGAAGGTCTCAATCTAGGGAAGATAGAGATATGAGTAAGATTGAGTGCTTCTACTGTGGAGAGCCTGGTCATATGCAGATGCGTTGCCCACAATTTTGTGAAGATTTGAAAAGTTTGCATGGTGTGAAAGAAAAGAAGAAGGTTGACGAGGAGAAGGCCAACACAATTGATAGTGATGATGGAGATTTTCTTTTGACAGAGACTGTAGCTGCTGCTGATGTGATTGAAGAGAAGAAGTCTGAATGGGTGTTAGATTCAGCTGCTTCAGTGCATATTTGTAAGGATCAAGCTATGTTTGACACTTTGCGAACAGAGGGAAATTTTGGAGATATCAAAGTTGGTAATGAGCAGAAATTGAAGATTGAAGGTGTTGGGAGTGTACGTTTGTTTTAAGCTTCATGATGGGACTGTGAAAACCGCTTTGAATGTAAAGTATATTCCTGGAGCGACTGCAAATTTGCTTTCACTAGGAGTTCTGATATCTCGTGAATATCGATATGTTGGAAGAAGACAGACGTGCAAAATGTACAAAGGAAAGCACTTGATTCTTCAAGGGAGAAAAGGTGCGAAAAATATTTACTACTTGGAGAGACAATCCTTTCATGAAATTTTTTTTTGTGATGACAAAAAGGAGAAAAAGATCCTAACACAATCACAGGCTTTTTGTTTCTTGTTTGATTTTGTCTTTCTAACAGGAGTACCTTTTTGTCCCTACATCTTGAGAGAAAACATGTTACTGAGTGAGCATCATTTTTATCTGCGAGAATGATTGAACTATACTCTATATATAAAGAAATAATTAAAGAGAAAATGTATTTAAAAAAAGAAACAAAAATTTGTCCAATCTATTAACGTAACATGCATATATATACAAAATGATGTCGTAACTGTCCACTAAATTCACCAAAAAGAAAAGAAATCTGAAAATACCAATTAATATCAACGAGAAAGTTAATGTTAATAATTGATAGAAAATGGCACAAACTCCTCATGTCACATAAATAAATAAAGTCAAAGTCGTATTTTAAATAAAAATTAGTCATATTATATATTGTTTCATTAATTATTACAATATAAGCAAGGTAAACATAAAACAACATATTACTATTTCTGATTGCTGCATAAAATCTATAAAACTGATACATACATGCATGTAAATATTTCACTTTTCACTCACTCACTTGCTCTATATAATTATACATATACATGGTTAAAAATCTTTGAAGATATCCAAAGGAATGATGGAGTTGGCTGAATACTTTAAATATATAACTTATTCTATGTTCAATCAACTTAATGAGCCACTGCCTGCCCTTGTCCCCACTCCATCATCATAAACACACAATTTAATGACAATAATAAAATTTATTATCTTCATCACTAAACTTGCACTTGGGTCCCATAAATAAAATATACCCTTCTTTTTAATAACAAAAATATACAAGTTTTATTAGATTGAAAGAAAATTTATTGGAATTCACAAACATTTTTCAAGCTACATACTCTCTTGCTATAAATAAATGTAGCAATATTTGTGCATTCATATGCATTCTTATGATAGTGGCTCTCTCAAATAAATATCTTATTTTATTTTAATTTAATTTTTAAAATTAATTATTTCTATTAAATAATATTTTTATTAGTGTATCATTAAAATGGTCAATTATAATTTGGTTGTCTGCCGTATTTTATACTTCATTTGTTTCATTTTAAATCAGACTTATTTCTCTTTTGTTTCGTCCCTTCTTAAAACCAGAATATTCAAAATAACAAAAAATCTCGATTTTTTTTTAAATATAGCTTTTTAAAAATTTATATTCCAAAATAACATTATTAAAAATTTAAGTACCAAACTAACACTTTTCATTTGAATCCGGAATTGATAATTCCGGATTAATGCATTCCGGAATTACCATTTCCGGATTTGTTTTTTTTTGGTTTTTCAAAACTGAATTTCCCAAAATTATATTTCCGTTATAGGGGGCGATCGCGCTTAATATATGAGCGATCGCTCCTAATGTACTCCGGCGTTACCAATTTTGAATTTTTTTTTATTTGCAAAACTGATTAAATTAGCAAATTAATAATTTCTGGAAAAAAAAGCGGGCAATCATGCGTTTTGTGGGGGCGATCACTCCATATGTAATCCGGAATTGGTAATTCCGAATTTAAATTTTTTTTTTTAATACTGAATTGAATTAAGAAATGCTTTTTTTTTTTTTGAAAAATTCAAATCCGGATATGCTAATTCCGGATTTGCTTTACAAATCCCTTCTTCCCCAACAAATCTGTAAACGACCTTCGTATAATTAAAACTCAGTGAAGAAGAATGAAAAAAGAAGGAGAAGAGGTGAGTAGGTGAGTTTTTTCCAAAAAAAAAATTGAAAATTCAAGAAGTTGATTAAGAAGTTCAAGAAGAAGAGAAGAGAGGTGATTAAGAAGGTACATTTAATCCCTCTTATTTTTTGTTTGAAATTTAAATTTAGTATTTATTTGATTTTTTTGTAAATGTAGTGATATTGTTAAATTAGATTTTTTATAATTTTTTTTTTCAATTTTTACGAATAAATATGGCTGGAGTTCCACTTATTTTCATGTGTTATTGGGGAGGAGATGATGAACATCCGTTTGAAGGTGAACATTTTGAAAGGGGATCAAAATGTGCACTTAGGGCTAAAACTCGGTGGAGTTACAAGAAGTTGATTAAAAAGTTAGCTAAGAAAATTGGTGTAGATCGAGTTATTGTTCAGTTGCAAGTTACATGTAGATATCCTCATCTTGTCGCTCCCGGGATTGCAAATTACATTCCATTTGTAATCGACAATGATATGGGTATGGAAGTCATGTTTGATGTTTCTGCTCAGTTTGGTGGGTTGAGTAGCTTACAATTGTATGTTAAGATGAATTTAGTTGATAATGTGAATGTTGAGAAATTTGAAACCTATGAGGAGCCATTACAAAATGAGTACGTTAATGACATGGATACCTTCCAGATGGGTTCTTTAAACTGCTATAGTCAGGGGGATGCTGGAACAAGTACACAAACATATGTGAAAGAGGAAGAGGGAGAGAAAGAGGAAGAGGAAGAGGGGGAGGGGAAGGAAGAGAGAGAGAGGAAGAGGGAGGGGGTGAGGGTGAGGAATTGTATAATGATGATGATAATGATTCAGATTATGAAGAAAATATTGGGTTGCTTCTAAATGAAGATCGTGACGATGGATATGATGATTGCAGTAGTCCTACTGATAATAGCGAGAATGAGGGTGAAGATTTGGCATTACATTTGGTTGCTTACGAAGAACCACAACATCTTGTGCATGAGAGAGTCGGGTATCAATTTATCGAGATATTGGAGAAGGATCAGAGATATATGATGATAACCAATATGACTTTGCTGAATGAATGTAGAACATGATGAAATTGCCAAAGGTATTCGCTTTTCAAAGAAGACAGATGTGCAGTATAAAATGAAGTTGTTTCATATTAGGAAAAATCTGCGCTTCAAGGTAAAACGAAGCACAACCCGAAAGTGGACTATTGAGTGTTTGGTGAAAGATTTTCCGTGCAATTTTTATGTGAATATGAGTTTGAAGAATGCCGGGTATTGGGAAGTTACCAAATACAAGGGTCCTCATTCTTGCTTGGCAACTGAAATTAGCCAAAATCATCAAAACATGGATGCTAAGTTCATAGGGCAAGAAGTTTTGGAACTGGTTAAAGCTGATCCCGAGTTGAAGATTGCACTAGTGAAGGCAGAAATAAAAAAAGCATATGGGAAGGAAGTTTCATATAGAAAGGCATGGTGTGGCAAACAAAAAGCTATTGCAGAGGCATATGGAGACTGGGAAGAATCTTACATAAGACTGCCACGTTTGTTAGCAGCCATCCAAAAGTGGAACCCTGGAACCATTGTGGAGCATTCTGATCCTCCTCCTCCCGGTGCTTTAGGTATGTTTGATCATGTGTTCTGGACATTTGGCACTTGTGTGGAAGCATTCTCTCATTGTCGTCCTGTTATTTCTGTTGATGGCACATTCCTGCATGGAAGATATAGAGGGGTTATTCTTATTTCCATGGGTGTCGACGCAAATGATAGTCTACTTCCTCTCGCATTCGCTATTGTTGAAAAAGAGGACTATCAAAACTGGTATTGGTTTCTGCATCTTCTTTGCAAACATATTGTTAAGGGTCGTGAAGTTTGCTTGATATCTGATCGGCATAATGGCATCCTTTGCACGGTTGAAGACATTGCCAGCTGGCCATAAAATGTTATCCACAGATGGTCATGTTGCACTTGCGATCTAATTTTCTTAAAGCTCACAAGGGCGTTGGATTGAAAGATCTTTTTTGGCGTGCTGTTAGCACCACCCAAGATAGAAAGCTTAAATGCTATCTGAGGCAAATTAATATCATCAACCCTGAGGCAACTAAATGGTTTGAGAACTTGGATGCTAGAAAGTGGACAATGGCTCACGATGGTGGATATAGGTACGGCATTAAAACTACTAATTTGTCTGAAGTTTTTAATGGCGTTATGAAAGGAGCCCGGGGGATGTCTATTTCAGCAGTTGTTGAGACCTCATTCTATAGGTGTGTGGCATACTTTCAAGATAGACTCACTAAAGTTTAAGTGCTCCAATTTGAGCTTGTTAGAATTTTCGTTAGAAAATTAACGAAAGTTATAACATTCCTAACAATTCCTAACATTCCTAACATTTCTAACCAAGTAAGGGTAGATTAGGGATTGCCAAAAAAAGATAAACCAAGAAAGGAATCAAAAAAGCAAAAGAAATAGTCAAAAACCAAAAATAGAAACTGCTGGAATAAAAACTGGCTGTTAATTTGATTTTTTTTGAAAAATATTCCTTGTGTCCAAAGCCTGAAGCTGTAATTAATGAACAGTGCACGCTGAAGATCCCATCCGCGCGGACATGTTTGCATTTTCAGAGGGCTATAAATTGAGGCCTTCAGTCTCAGAAAAAAAAAAAGAAGAACACAATTCACAGCTGCACCTTGGCGAAAATACTTGAGAAAATAGTGAGAATTCCCTTGAATTGTCACTCTTTTCTCTTGATTATCTTACCAAATCTCACTCACTCAAACACTATCATATTCAAGCCTCAAACACTCCCACATTCAAGCCAAAGCTCCAAAACACAAAGAAGATAGGTATAACCTCCCTCTTCTTACCCTAAATCTCTCATCCATGCATGCATTTTCAAGCTACAAAATGAAGTTCATTCATCTTCTTGTCTTAGATCCAAGAAGATCACCATGGAAGTTCATCTCCATGGATGATCTTCTACAAGGATCAATATTATTTTCAAAGTGTTCTTACTTTCTTGCAAGGAAAACACATTTTCAAAACCCTAAAAATCATTTTCATACATCAAATCTCATTTTCAAAGGATAAAATTCCTCTTCCCAAGCAAATGAAGTGCTTAGTCCTAATGTACCCCAAGGATGGTTTGATATAGTTGATTCACCACTAAAATGTCAAGTGATCACTAATCAAAACCTAGGGAAATGGGGACAAGCATGGATGCCAAACCCCCTTTAAAATCATGTTTTTCTTTCTTGAGAAGTTGCTGTCCAGTAGCAATTTTCTAAGACCCCAGTCCATGGTCTAAATTTTTGGATACAGATAAACTTGGAATTTGGTGTTGACTACAAAACACTTTTTGTAGACAACATCCATAGATTTCCAGAAATATTTTTACTTTATTTTTTTCATGAGTAAAACTCCCTTTTTTAAATTTTCTTTTGAAGGTCAGATCACCAGTCTCTGGGAATCCAGATCTCATATCTGAGATTTTCAGAGGGTTTTGGGTCCTCAAATCTTCTCCGAAATGGAAAATTATTTCACTGAAATCTTATTTGAGGTGTCTGGAACAACTTTCATTCTCTGAGTTTTCTCAGATTATGAAGTTTTCAAGCCCTTAAATCTATTTCAAAATCAAGTGTCCACTGCCTTTTTCATTCTGGCATAAGTGTTCTTCAACTTCCAAAAATCTCTTGAGTACCAAAACTCAACCCAAAAATCACCCCAAAAATCATGGGATCTGTCCAAAGTCTAATAAAGAATTCCCAATTTTTACTTTTCTGAGTTTCAACTTATTTTGGCCAAAACACATACACACACACACACAAATGATTTTCAGCTTGGAAGACTCGTTTTACGAGGCATTCCGGGTGCACACTAACGTCCTTCCCGGCGTGTAACATGACCTCCGAACCCAAATCTCTAATCTCGGGCATTTTTCAAAGTTTTGGCCCTTAAAACAAAAATGGCGTGGCGACTCCGTCTTTTTCCGATTTTATTTGGTTTTCAAAGAAACGCAAAATCGAATTCTCCCGAGAAAAATTTTGGTGGCACATCATCACAGTGGCGACTCCGCTGGGGAATAATAAGCTTTTTCTAAAAAAAAATGATATTTGGTATATTGGTGGAAACCATTAAACTTCCCGTTATCGCCTCCTAACACGAGTCGGGGATAAATTGTGGTTTAACAATCCCACGTACCGGTATCATCGTTTTCAAAAAAAAAAGAAAAGCTTTTGAGGGTCAAGCTTCCGTCCCGGCATTAAAAATTATTTGTTGTGTGTGTTGATTTTTGCACATTTTCGTGTTGTCTCGGCCGCCTCGGAGAAAGTCAAAATTTTGACTGTCGGAACCATGTCCCTAACTGTCGGAATTCTTGTGCTTATGTGCTTATGTGCTCATTTCAAAAAAAAATTTCAAAAAAAAATTTTCAAAAAAAAAAAAGAAAATTTTCAAAAAAAAAAATCATGCATCATATTTTTAAGATACATAAAAAAAATTCTATTTTACTCAGAAAAAGAAGATAGACTGCTTGCACACTACGCGCAAGTGACCGTACACTGCACACTACGTCCCTAACCCGGGGAAATCCTTGTCGCGGCCCGTTTGGTCTTATTACGCCTCTCGGTGCAAGCGCAGGACTACCCAAACATCCCATGGAGCCTCGTGTCGACCATGCACTTGTCCGTGACACACTTTGTCCGAGACCCGGTTGGTTTTTAGTTTGGTCTGTGTCATGCCCTGTCTGTGTATAGACCTTTCCTTTCAAGCCTTTGTCGGCATACCGACTCAATATCTTTCGGGGACCCTAATCAGTCGAAATTCTGCCGGTTTTCCGCCGCAGACTTTGACCAAGATATTGACCGGCGCCTTGACTTCGGCTCGGCCGGCACAAATTATACACCGACTCCCAAAGATTGACACTGAGTCATCAAGGATTAATGATTATTCCATGCCTAATTACGGCCTAATTGACGACAATTCAAGATCAATCGTGGACATTTATCAGTCCAAATCATGCCGACTTTTTGTCGAGCCCTCGGACATGATCTTGACTTTGACGTCAGCTTTGTCCGTAATTTGCATCGAATGCTCGTTAAGACTCGATTACCCGCCAGACTTTTAGGATCATTTTTCTTTCGGTCGGTGGGACCCGCTTGCCCTATAGGACCCTCGCCCGGGGCTGTCCACCCTGGGAGGTCGCAATACAGGTGGAATACGAGGGGCTTATAGACGTAGTGACGGGGCCCACTGATCCAGGATCCAAAGTAGTTTGCGAAAAAGAAGAGCAATCTTTTCCAACCGATTAGGTTAATAAAACATGTTTTAAGTAAACGTGAACAAATAACCGCATGTTGCATGAGCCCAAAGCCCAAACACCTACCCTCTTTCAATTCCCAGACATCTGAACCCTCGTACCTTTTCCCCCGCAGCTCCTCACAAAGGTTGGTTCCGGACACCGGGTCACCATTTGATTAGTTGGGAAGAGTCAAGCGCGTCATCAGCTTCTCCGTTTGTTCCGACTCCGGGTTTCAGAATGTATGCATCAGCCGGTAATGATGGGGATAACGTCACTCCGCCTCCCGGGACCCCTCAGACAGAACAACAGTGGAATCAGTTAGCAGAACAAATGAGGTTGCGACAGGAAGCACAGATGAATAGCCTTATGGAGGCTTTCAAAAGCCATGGTTTGGCCGCCAGCCTTAATCCCGATGGCACCTTCACCGTGGAAGAAGACGAGGATGCCAATCCCACTCTCAGTCGCCCCGATTACTCCAGGATGCCACCACCCACCTCCTATGGTACCATTACCAGAACCCATGCTCCTCGATCTTCGGGTCGGCCCGGCTCCCCAACCGCGAGACCAGCTGGATCCATGCAGCCCGACGGCACAAATCAGTGGGGGCAAAATCAGTACGGAATGTCTTCTCATGGTTGGGGCTATCTCGGAATGCCACAGCTAATCGGGATCCCGCCACAGTTTGGAACCGATCAATCCGGGCCTTCGCAGCAACAGTTCAAAGGGCCACAACAACAGTTCGGCATGCCTCAACAACCGTCAGGAGCCCCTCCTCAGAATGATGTTATCTCAGCTGCTCCTCCCACAGCTTCCACAAACCCATTTCTTACTCAGGGTTCGATGGGTTACCAAACCTCCATCCCAGTTTCATCGAGAATCACCGGGACCGCAGTACCCCGGGTTATACACCATCGCCTCGGCCCGGCCCATGCAATTCAACGGATCGGGGACGGCGGCCCGCATCTAAGCCTACTTATGGGCCCCATCCTGGAAATCCAAGTTATCCGGCTACATCGGGGCTGCCTCCACCTACTTTGCCAGTTGAAAATCAACGGCGAGCCGCAAGGTTCTATCCGCTTCGCCAGTGCTCCTACTCATGCTCCCAGGGCAATTTGGGCCAAGGACGAGGTTTTCACCTACGTCCCGGATCGGTCGTTCCCTCCACGATCTGCCGCCGGTGGTAGCTCCTCTCTCTAACTCGGCCACTAGCTTGAATGCCATGGTTCCGCCACAAGACCCTCATCGCTGGTTCATGGAACAACACAAGGAAATGAAAGCGCGGATCGCCGAATTGGCCAGCTAGGAAATCTGCCTTCCGGCCTACGGACCCGGATTCCATTGTTCCTCTGCCCCACAAATTCGTGATGCCTAACTTGGACCTCTTTGATGGTACTGCATGCCCGAAAACACATTTGGACACATATACCTTGGCGATGAAGGCCAAAGGGTGCACCAATCGGCGGTTAGGCGACTATTACGATCTATCTTTGAAGTCCGAGGCGCCTTAAAGTGGTTCTTCCGTTTGAAACACGAAGCCGGGGCTACATGGGACCAGATTACCAATGCCTTCACGAGAAAAATACAAGGCCAACTTGGAATGGGAAACAAATAGAGTTGACCTACAAACAACGAGTGCGGCGTCAGATGAGAATGTTGGGGACTTCTACAAGCGGTGGAATACGAAACTCGGTGAAATGGCAATCCCTCCTTCGAAGAGGAACAAGCTGGATATCTTCCGGTCATGCTTGAAACCACATCGAGAGCCTCCCTCGGTCACTTCCCGTACTCGAGACTTACGGGCCATGGTTAACTCCGCGGCTAAGTTTGAAAAGGCTTACAATCGGCCAAATTTCTTTGCACACTACGAGATATCGGGCTCCTCCTGCCAAACACGCCCTGCTCTGCTAAAGGCAAAGAAATGATTAACTATGCGGGACGGGAATGTAATAACACAACTCCTTTTGCTCCCGAGAAAACCGGTCGAGCCCGCATCGCGAGTCATGAACCTCGAAAACTTTGGAATGCCTCTGAATGACATGTTTAGGGGACTGGTGAAAGAAGGCTTGCTGCGGCCTTTGGAGAATTTCCAACCCAGGAATCCGAATGCTCCCGTGGATACTACAAAGTATTGTGCTTTTCATCAAGCTCACGGACATCCGATCGACAACCGCTTTACTCGAAAAGGCAATCCGAGGGGACCGATAGAGCAAGGAAAGTTGGAAGGCCCCGAAGGGCCTAATACGATCAAAAATCCTATGCCAAGGAACCATAATCGAGGTGAATATGATTGAATGCGGAGAACCTTCGCATGCCCGGGAAGATGCGATCCCCAAATACCGTGGCCAACCTCGTCGAGGATCCCGATTCGGATTCCCCTCGGCCTTGAGGATATTGAGCGAATCAACCCACCTTGGTCTCATGTCGGGAGACTTCCTGCAAGAATACGAGGCCCACTATTTCTCGGATAAAGGGAAAACCGATCTTTTGAAGAACCGAGGTACATTCCGGTCAAAGCATGAGAGAACCATTTACACAAGATGGTTAGAGCAGTCAAGAAAGATTGAACAAGAAAGCTTCAGGCGGGCGCCTGTACTGGGGCTTATCAGCAAAGAAGCCGAAGAACATCTGGAGCTAGTACACTTCTGCAAGTTGGCTTTGGGAAAGGCTGAATATGATCCCGAGAACAGCGAAGAATCAGAGGAGGAAGAATCCTTCTACATTCTACCTGGTGTCAAATACGTGCCACCCCCTCTCACTCTTCCCCCGCAGTTTCTGGGAGGAGAAGCTGAGTCACAATCACCACTTCCAGGAATGGGAGCATATGATAATTTCTGCGGCTGCACACACCCATATTCCCCTAACGGGTTTGATCGGCGTTCCCTCTCATCCAAAATCCCGGTAGTATGGGAAGAAGATTCCGATGACAACGACGACGATGATGATGACGAGAGCGAAGAGTCAACTGAGGCCCCAGATCCTGAAACAATCTGGAACAATCATGCCGGAAATGAGCCCATGGGAGCCAGGCACAATGGTTAGTTGTCAGCAAGCGACGATGAAGGACCACCGGAAAATGCAAGTCAAGTGCCAGTAGGGATGGGTCCCCAAGAGCTGTACCTCGTGAGATGCACCTGTGGTCAGTGTCCGGATACTTCAGAGGATGAGGGACAACAAAGCCCGCGCCCAGATCCGTACATATCCAAAATCCTAGAACACAATGTTCCTTACAAGAACCTGACTGGTGGATGGAAAAGGTTCATTGAAGCACTGGTCGAGAATGGAGGGTTTCAGCCACCAGAAGATGAAGAATTCGTAAGTGTCATCGGATCCTTTTCTTCTTTCCCGAGAACGGATGGCATAACAACCGTAAGGGTCACAACCGGGCCGCTTGAACGCAACGAGTGCCTGCAATCACTAAAAAGGGTTATTGATCTGAACGTCTCCCCAGTGGCTTTCATACCTATGGATCCACATGACGCCTTCCTAATTGCTCCAGTGCCCGACGATGGACCCCGGGTCCTCCTTATTTGGACCCAGATCTATCGAGCTGCTACACCAAACTCCAAGGGGGAACATTGCCTATCCTTCACTTGTGGCTGCCCTACTTGCAAAGGTGAAAGAAAAAAGATGTATGATGAAATGGAGGCTGATAGCCATAAGACCAAAGACACTTCGGAAGGCGAATATGAAATCGAAAAGCCGCCGAGCCCCGACAATAGCGACTCTTGTTGCATGATAACTATGAGCAAGGCAGACTATGGGAGCGAATCTGAGGACGCCCTAGCTATGTGGGCCATACAGGGGGCAACAACACAACCCCAGACCCAAAAGCCTGTGACTTGGGAAGCAGTTATAAGGGCCGCCCAGGAAGGAGCCAGTACAGCTCAACCCCTCACCGTTGCTAGACTCCGTCAGAACCAGTGGCCAATAGCCAAAAGGGCTCCCCCATTGACCCTAGCAGCACTCAAGAAATCCAGTCAAGAAACAACTGATGAGGAAGTTAACTTGTTGACCCGATCCGGGCAAATTTTCCAAGGAAATCCCAAAACAGATAAGAAGGCCACAGATCAAGCACCCGGGGAGAACCGCCGCCCCTATGCTAAGACAGCCGAAGTTCCCGACCCGGAAAAGAGGACCCCGTGCTCACCCAGCTAAAGCATACAGAGCCAACATCTCTTTGTGGTCCCTGCTCACCTCATCCTATCCCCACAAGCTAAAGCTGGAAGAAAGCTTAGCCCGCACCTTGGTCCCTATCGATGCTACTCCCGATGACGTGGTACACTTGATTGGAAACATCCACTACGGGAACATAATCACTTTCACAGATCTCGACCTCCCTCAATTTGGGGCTGATCATAACGAGCCTCTCTTCATCACAGTCCAATTGGATGAACGACGCCTCCCTCGGGTCCTGGTTGATAATGGGTCCGGAATGAACATTCTTCCGGCAAAGATCATGAGCCTGCTTGATATCAAGACTACAGACTTGAAGCCTTCCTCCCTCACAGTCAAAGCTTACGACTCAACATCTCGAGCAGTCCTTGGAGTCGCTACCTTGGACCTCTGGTTTGGCCAGAAATTGATACCTGTGGAATTCCAGGTTATTGACATCCCGATCACTTTTAATGCCTTATTGGGAAGACCTTGGCTGCATCAGGTCAAGGGGGTTGCCTCAAGCCTCCACCAGTGCGTGAAATTCGTCTCGAATGGGGACCTGACAACCATTTATGGGGATTTAGTCACCTTGGAGGGCACAGATACAGGTGGAATACCTATTCTGGAAATCAAACATGACGAGGAAGGTCTCATGCTAACGGGCTTCACGGTCGAGCCTCCCAAAGCCCAAGTGTGCAACATAGATCTGACAATCACCCGGGATAAAATCCCTTCGGTCTTGAAAATGATGAGAAAAATGAGCTATCTACCTGGCCTCGATGCAGGAAGCACCAACAAGGAACTCACAAACTCATCGAGGTGAAAGGACAGAAAACTCGCCATGGCCTGGGATATGAGGCCTCCTCAGTGGACACCGCAAAAGGAAAAGGATTTGAAGCTATCACAGGAAGGGTCCCGGTCGACAACCCTAAATCTCTCCCTTTCAATCCTAATTTGGCTGACTACTTTGTAAAGGGTCCCACACAACCGGGTAACATCACAGAGCCCACTCCTACGGAAGGGTGGCTAAAGCTACAGGATAGCCTCAACAAGTTCAGGGGAGCCAAAGCTAACCCGGTCCGTAGAATGTTTCTGGACCTACCCAAGATACCCGGGGCTACCACTACCATGAAGAGCGAATACACTTTCAAAGGCGTGCCAAGCCTAGTGGAACAGTTCGAGAAGCTCACAACCACAATTCCTACTGCCCAGGAAGGTCCGAAACCCGAGTTTGAATTGACCGTGCCGAAAGCCAAAGCCACAGAAGTCTTTTCAGACGATTGGGACGGTCCGATTATGCAACAACTATTCGGGGAAGAGATCCAGGTGCCAGACCTGATTGATTTCAGCTCAGTCAAAGAAATGGTAGCAATGATCGAGGAAGGAGCACATTACAATTCCCGAGTCATGAGGCCCCTGACAGCGATGCCGTTAAAGAATCGGGAAACTCTCTCAGGCCCGTCCGCGACCAAAGAAGAAATGATCACCAAGCCTGGATTGGTCCCCCATCCCTTTGTGTCAACCTTTGTAAAGTCCTCTGAGTCTCTCATGGTTGAGTTTGAGTCTTTCGAGTCGTCCGATGGCCTCACGCCTGAAGACCACGAAATTGTAGCCAATACTGTATTCCCTTTTATTCTTAATGAAATGACGAACCTTTCTGAGTATCCCTTGATTGCCACTTTAACTAATGATGAATTAATTAATAAAAAAAAACATTTAATAATAATTCATTAGATAAAGAAGCAGACACATTAAACAAAAAAAAATCAAACAAAATAAATCTTTAAGCAGGTTGTCCGGAAAGAGGAAAATCGAGCCCAAGCTGCCGAAGAGATTTTGACGAGTATGAATTTGGGAACTGCGGAAGAGCCTAAAGAGACGTAGATTGGTAGGGATGCCTTACAAAATCCTACAAGATCCTCAACTCGAAGAAAGTGACCCTCTTCATCAAAGAAAACATCATATGTCGATACGGGTTGCCAGCCGAAATCATCTCAGATAATGGATCCCACTTCGAAGGGGAATGCGACAGGCTGCTGGCAGAATTCAGAATAACCCGTCACAAGTCATCTCCCTACAGGCCCCAAACCAACGGAGCCGTCGAAGCAGCAAACAAGACGCTAAAAAACAACATCCGAAAAATGGCTGTCCAAGGCAGAGATTGGCCCAAGAAGTTACACCTGGCACTCTGGGGCTACAGAACATCAGTCAGAACGGCAACAGGAGAAACACCATTTGCCCTTACCTACGGAATGGAAGCCGTACTCCCAATCGAATTGGAAATCCCCTCACTCAGGTGTCTTTGTTGGAAAGCGATCAACGAGGTCGAATGGCTCAGTCGCCATGATGAATTGGCCACCGCTAGATGAGCGCCGATCGAAAGCAATGGAACACATCCGAGCCTACCAAGGGAGAATGGCCGGAGCCTTCGACAAGAAAGTAGAGCATCGGGAGATCCGAGAAGGTGATCTCGTTTTGAAAGAAAAGCCCCCGGTCCGTGTCAACCCCTCGGTAAATGGGAGCCATGCAGGTCGGGCCATACGTCGTCCCGTAAGATCTTCTCCGGAGGAGCCATGCAACTTGCAGACCTCGACGGAAATCCCTTTGTACACCCAGTGAATGGTGACAAGCTGCGCAGATACTACGCATAAAACAAAAAAAAAGAAGTCAAAAAAAAAAAAGAAGAAAAAAAAGAAGAGAAACAAAAAAAAAGAAGTGCTAAAAGAGTAATACCCAACTAGGTTGAAGACCCGAAAAGGGCGGCCTAGGTAAAAAACAGGGTTGCACCAAAAAAAAAAACAAGAAAAACAAAAAAAAAGACAAAAGAAAACAAAAAAAAACAACAAAAAAAAACAACAAAATCGACCAGGTTGAACTACGAAGACCTGAGCTCCTCAAAATGAGGGGAACGTAGGCAGCCGGAAACGGTTCGGTCTAAAGCACAAATAAAAGTCAAAATCTGACATCAATACACTGATCAGACCATAAAAGCGTCTCGAAAAACTCTGAAACAATTCAAATATTCATTACAAGTTAAAAACTTTTTGATGAGTCTAAGCCCGATTCATTCTTACAACTGGCAACCTGCTAAAAGAAATTAAGATACATAATCAAACTAATGTGTCTGCCATGACAAGAAAGGGATACTCGGAAACCTCAGAGTCACTCCAAGCCACTCGAACTGGCCTCTCCCCTCTTCTTCCCCCTTCGAGTCTTCTTCTTCTGAACAAGAAAAATGTCGGTCTTCCTCCTACCAAGATCCGTATAGGAACAGGATCTATCTAGACCGGCCTTCGGTCGGGGCCCCGGGCCCTCTAGCGTCATCTCTCATCTCCCGTGTAGCCTGCGGCCGGTAAAGTAGGAGTCCTCCTCTCCTGCCTCTTGACATAAGTCTCATAGTCAGGTCACAGCTGCCTCCTCTCGCTCCCACTCATGAGGGCCCCTCGCCTCGGCCCTCCTCCCGTCGGAAACTGCCGTCCTACGCACCCACAATGGCCTCACGCCGTCTCAAAATAGCCATGCGAGTCTCTCCCAAATGCCTCTCGTACCAATCCAGGTACCAAGTGGTCAGGAACACCGGTCTCGGACGCCTGAGGATAACCCGAGGAGGAAAGACATCATACCTCCATGCTCGGGACAGAAAGGAAAACACCGAAGGATCTTCCATAGAAACAGGAGCCACCACCCCGGTGGCTATATCATCAAAGTCCTCCAAAGGAACCTGCTCCAAGCCGAACTGTCTGAGAACCAAATCCAGAATGTAGAAGCTGGACTGAGAAAGCCCCGGAAGCATGACCACATGAGACCCGTCCTGAAGCACTCTGTGAGTCTCCACCCGCCAACAAGGCACTAACCATCTGATATCTTCTGTCTGGCGGCCAGCCATCCAACGCTCCCATGAGCCCTGATCATCAAAATCTACAGCAACCCCTCTCCTGGCGAATGTCCAAGGCTTGATCATATCGAAGTCTCCCAAGAATCCCCAAGCGCTCCAATCAGCCTAGAGTCAAGCAGAGAACGGGCTGCCCCCATATATCGTCTCTCCCATAGCTAGCCTATCGAGAGCATGGAAAGTCTCCCCAAGATCAAAGGTACAACATCTACTGCCTCAAGCGACAATGAACGACTACATCCAAGGGACCGATGACAAATCCCAAAGAATAGACCATGAACAAGGTCCCGAACATGCAAAGTGCAAAAGGCATCCCGATAGGCATCGTCAAGCAAGCTCTAAGCCCCTCAAAGCTGTACTCAAAGGAATATTTTGTCCCAGCCAAAGCCTGTCCAAACCAGTCCATGCACCAAACATCTACACCCTTGCCAAAAAAACCCAGACTCATGCAACATTGCATTCATACTGCATTGCATTCATAAAATAAAATCCTAAATTATTACATTCCAAAAATAAAGGGAGTGTGCAAAAAAAAATCAAATCAAAAAAAAATAGTAGGTAACAGTAATCCTAGATTATTACATCCAAAAAAAATGTGCATAGAAAAATAAACTGTATCTGTTTAAATACAATCTCAGAAAATCAATCTCAAAAAAAAATCAATCGAGTCGAGTCCCTGGGCCGCTTTCCGCCCTTCCCCTCTTGCGGCTCGGGCCCGCCTCCTCTGTAGCCACGAAAATCTCAGGCTCAGAATCATCGTCCTCGTCCCCTATAGAAGGCTCATCAGGACCAACCGGCACGCTCTGATAGGGCAAGCCAAGATCTGCGAAGAAATCATATCCGAAGGTGAAGGCGTCAGACTCCTGGACGTGCGAAGAAGATCCACCATGCTGCCAGACGTGTCCCTGCCCGTAAGGATCTCCGAGAATGACGTGGTCCGAAGGTAGTACCGCGCGAGGATCAAGGAGAGGAGAAAGAGGAGTCTCGGAAGAAGTCTCGAAGGAATAGGAAGCCTCCCGCCGATGTGCGCCGGCCGTGGTCGCCTCGCTCTAGCCTGAGGAGCCCCGCAAGCAACCATCCTCCTGATAAATCTCTTAGCCCCGATCACCTGCTTCGTCAACCTCTCCACGACCACCTCCGAAAACTGCACCAAAGCAAAAGCGTCAAAAAAAAAGAAAGGAAGTGATGATGAGGCAAATGAAAAAAAAAAAAAAAGAAGAAGAGGCAGAAGCATAAAAGGCCATACCTTCATACCCGGACGAGGCCGGAAAGCTCGTGGAAGCCGCTCAGGCTGAGGGATCTGCACCCTCAATCGGACCCCATCCTGGACATATGAAAAGTCCGTCCGAGGGTACCGCGGGACCCCTAACCCCTCTCTATCCAGAACCTGGGGCATCCTCAGCCTCCTCAAGACAAACACTGGATATGGCTCAATCTCCACAAATGCCGAGAAGTGGCGGCCTGTGTAATCATCCCAGTGTCAGATCTATCACTCGTGGTGCATCATATCGGCGGGAGGCTCCACCGGTGTCATCAAAGGAGAATTCACGCCATGCTGGCGCGTCACCCTCTCTCCCAGATAATAGACGTCGCAAGTCAGACCTCTCAGAATCCTTCGCTGCACAGTCCATATCTCAGCGCCCTTCAGCTGCGCCACCTCGAAACGATCCCAGGGATAGAATATCATCCCCTCATCCGTCTCAGCCCTCGTCAAAGGGAGGCAATCCGAGTACCTGAGAGTCGTGCGCCCTCTAGAACCCTTCTTCTCTCGGGCATGATTGGACCAGGAACGCATGGCTGGATACGCCCCGACGTACTCCGCCGTCTGTCGCCACATCGTGACGTGAAAGAACTCCAACGCCCATACCTGCGAAAGGTAAAAGTCAAATCAATTAAGTGCGGAAAAGAATGCGTGCTTAAAGGAAAAGGGAAAGCAAAAAAGAAAGCTTATACCTCCAGAGCAAACTCGAAGCAGTATAAGGAGCTCACAGCCTTCCGGCTGTATCTATCAAGAGCAAAGTAAAGCTCTGCCAGCCCGGCCTCTCCCCAAGAGACATCTCCAGCCATCTCCACATCCTCCAAACTCCTCAGCAAACACCGCCGTCCCCTCGGCGTGTCCAAAGAGAGTGCTCGAAAAAGCAAACCATAAAAAGGCCCTAGCAATCTGCTCAGCGCCTATCCTCTCATCCCCAGCCTCGTAGCTCCCGATGATCTCCACAATCTTCCCATAAACCACGGCGTACTCCATCCCCATCCCCTTTTTGGGAATGGGAGTAAAGCCCAGAAGAGCCTGCAGGTCCACATCGCTGTAGCCGTCCCGCCACTCAATGCTGCGTCCATTAAAGGACAGACCCGTGATCGCAGCATAGTCGGAAGGCGTAACCGTAGCCTCGCCCCAGAAGAAGTGAAACGTGTGGGTCGCATCCCACCAATGCTGCGCCAAAGCAAACATCAGGCCCTTGCTCTTAGGGAACTTAACCAACCCCCTCAAGCACTCAATGAACTCCCAAAGCCCGGTCTCAACGACAATCTGTCTCGGACTGATCAAAGCTCCTCGGCCCGCATTCGAAAGCCGGTCCCACAGGTCAACTACAGACTCCACTGATCCTCGAGTCTTCATCTTATTGAGCTGCTCCGTCACGTAGTTGTTTCCACCCTGCAATAAAAAAAAAAAAAGAAGAAAATGTCAAAAAAAATTTGCATTTGCATTTGCACAAAAAAAAGAAAGCATATACATGCATCATTCATCACAAAAGTTTTGAAAAAAAAAATTCGGCAGCATAACGGCATGCAATGAACCTAGCCCCATTTTTCTCAAAAAAGACAGTTTTCAGCAAATCCCAATTCATTCACGAAAAAAAAAATTTCATACATTCATCCAACGGAAGTAAAAACTCCGTCCCATTTTTCAAAAAAAAAAATTTCATACACGGAGTCGATAAATCCGTCCCACTTTTTCAAAAAAAAAATGCATACATGCATATCATCCATCATCATATATTCATCCAACGGAAGTAAAAACTCCGTCCCATTTTTCAAAAAAAAATTCATACACGGAGTCGAAAAATCCGTCCCACTTTTTCAAAAAAAAAATGCATACATGCATATCATCCATCATCATACATTCATCCAACGGAAGTAAAAACTCCGTCCCATTTTTCAAAAAAAAAATTTCATACACGGAGTCGATAAATCCGTCCCACTTTTTCAAAAAAAAAAAGAGAGAGCGTGCATACATTCATTCAACGGGAGGAAAAATCCGTTCCGTCTTTCAAAAAAAAATCATCATACTTCTTTACAAAAAAAAGAGAGAGCATGCACACATTCATATCAACATTGCAAGAATCCTACATTGCAACAAAAGAAGTTCGTCCCAAATTCGGGAAATTGTTCATCATAGTCTCATATTTCAAAAAAAAAATGGCGAAAATGCCAATTCTTTTCCCAAGCAAAATGCACATTTTGAGTTACTCATATACTCATTACAACATGCAAAGCATCAAAATCAAGATTCAAAGCCAAGAACAAATTTTTTCAATCATTCAAAAAAAAAAAAAAATCAAAAATCACCAAAAATCAATTTCAAGCAAGAAATCGACAAAGGGAATGAAAAATTCGAAATATACCGTTCAGAGACTCGGATCAGAAGCCCAATGTTGCCAAGCATCGGGGTAATGCTCCTCCGCAATCAATTGCGAAAGAGTGTAATGCCTCCTCATTCGGATGAGCTCCAACCGTCTCTCCGCTACCGGGCCACGTCCTTGGCCTTGAAAAGCACCTCCCCCGTGTTTCATCGCTTGAAAAATCAAAGAAAATGAAAGATTTTTGAAGGTTTTTGGCCAAAAATGGCTTCCTTCCTTGGTTTTATCTCTCTTTCTCTCGTAATTGTAGAAAATTTGAAAAAGATGAGGAAGAAGAAGGGAGGGCGTTGGCCCTCATTAAAACAGCCTGGGAATTCAACCCTATCCGCGCGGATGGATTTGTAAGGGTCAAAATGACCCTTTTGCCCTTTAAAAATCCAGGACTCTGCAATTTGATCCTAGACTTAACAGAGTTAACAAAAGTTAACCAAAGTCAATCCCCTCTTCAAAAGAGCTTCACGGTAGTCAAACGTAAGACCAATTTCCCCGAGAAAGATAACGGGATCCCGTATCTTTCATGAAAATCACCGACGGCAGTAAAACGTAAGTCCGATCTCTCCGAGAAAGTTAACGGAATCCCGTTTCTTTCATCAAAATCATTCCCCGACAGTAAAACGTAAGACCGATTTCCCCGAAGAATACGTCTGATTTTTCCCCAGCAAAGGCTAACAAAATCCCCAGCAAAGTCAACGGAATCCCAAAAGCCAACGGAATCTCGAGTAAATCTCGAACTACGAAAGGGCTTGATTCCCACTAGGGATACGTAGGTAGCCTATCATTAGGTCCAGCCCCTCGACCAAAACGGTCACCCTCTCCTTCGGCAGCAGACAAAGTCCACCGAAAGGCCATTTCAAGTCAAGGTTCGAGGCACCTAAAACGCCATCATCAAGGTTCGAGGCACCTAAAACGCCATCATCAAGGTCCGAGGCACCTAAAAAGCCATCATCATCAAGGTTCGAGGCACCTAAAATGCCATCATCTCCAGATTGACGCCTCAAAATAGTCATTCCAGGGTCAAAGACCCAAACTACGACCGGCTTGATTCCTATTAAGGATACGTAGGAAGCCTACCACAAGTTCAGCCATCAGACCAAAATGGTCATCCTATCCCCAGCAGAGCGGATATACAATTTCAGCCATCCGACCGAAAACGGTCATTCCTATCCCCAGCAGAGCGGATAGCCATCAGACCGAAAATGGTCATCTCTTATCCCCAGCAGAGTTTCTCTCCAGCAACCTACTGCAGAACTCGCTCATCAGGTTCGAGGCACCTAAAACGCCATCATCTCCAGGGTCAAAGACCCGAACTACGACCGGCTTGATTCCTCTTAAGGATACGTAGGAAGCCTACCACAGGTTCAGCCATCAGACCAAAATGGTCATCCTATCCCCAGCAGAGCGGATATACAATTTCAGCCATTCGACCGAAAACGGTCATTCCTATCCCCAGCAGAGCGGATAGCCATCAGACCGAAAATGGTCATCTCTTATCCCCAGCAGAGTTTCTCTCCAAAGAACCGACTGCGAACTCGCTCATCAGGTTCGAGGCACCTAAAACGCCATCATCTCCAGGGTCAAAGACCCGAACTACGGCCGGCTTGATTCCTCTTAAGGATACGTAGGTAGCCTATTAAATAGGTTCAGCCACTCGATCACTTGATCATCCTGCCAAATATGGAGCCTTACTCTTATCGACGACCCCGCTTCCTTCAAAAGCGCCGTCGCCGAGGGGCTACTGTAAGTGCTCCAATTTGAGCTTGTTAGAATTTTCGTTAGAAAATTAACGAAAGTTATAACATTTCTAACAATTCCTAACATTCCTAACATTTCTAACCAAGTAAGGGTAGATTAGGGATTGCCAAAAAAAGATAAACCAAGAAAGGAATCAAAAAAGCAAAAGAAATAGTCAAAAACCAAAAATAGAAACTGCTGGAACAAAAAGCTGGTTTCATTAATTTGATTTTTTTTGAAAAATATTCCTTGTGTCCAAAGCCCGAAGCCGTAATTAATGAACAAGCACGCAGAAGATCCCATCCGCGCGGACATGTTTGCATTTTCAGAGGGCTATAAATTGAGGCCTTCAGTCTCAGAAAAAAAAAAGAAGAACACAATTCACAGCTGCACCTTGGCGAAAATACTTGAGAAAATAGTGAGAATTCCCTTGAATTGTCACTCTTTTCTCTTGATTATCTTCCTAAATCTCACTCACTCAAACACTATCATATTCAAGCCTCAAACACTCCCACATTCAAGCCAAAGCTCCAAAACACAAAGAAGATAGGTATAACCTCCCTCTTCTTACCCTAAATCTCTCATCCATGCATGCATTTTCAAGCTACAAAATGTAGTTCATTTATCTTCTTGTCTTAGATCCAAGAAGATCACCATGGAAGTTCATCTCTATGGATGATCTTCTACAAGGATCAATATTATTTTCAAAGTGTTCTTACTTTCTTGCAAGGAAAACACATTTTCAAAACCCTAAAAATCATTTTCATACATCAAATCTCATTTTCAAAGGATAAAATTCCTCTTCCCAAGCAAATGAAGTGCTTAGTCCTAATGTACCCCAAGGATGGTTTGATATAGTTGATTCACCACTAAAATGTCAAGTGATCACTAATCAAAACCTAGGGAAATGGGGACAAGCATGGATGCCAAACCCCCTTTAAAATCATGTTTTTCTTTCTTGAGAAGTTGCTGTCCAGTAGCAATTTTCTAAGACCCCAGTCCATGGTCTAAATTTTTGGACACAGATAAACTTGGAATTTGGTGTTGACTACAAAACACTTTTTGTAGAAAACATCCAGAGATTTGCAGACATATTTTTACTTTATTTTTTGCGTGAGTAAAACTCCCTTTTTCAAATTTTCTTTTGAAGGTCAGATCACCAGTCTCTGGGAGTACAGATCTCATATCTGAGATTTCCAGAGGGTTTTGGGTCCTCAAATATTCTCTGAAATGGAAAATTCTTTCACTGAAATCTTATTTGAGGTGTCTGGAACAACTTTCATTCTCTGAGTTTTCTCATATTATGAAGTTTTCAAGCCCTTAAATCTATTTCAAAATCAAGTGTCCACTGCCTTTTTCATTCTGGCAGAAGTGTTCTTCAACTTCCGAAAATCTCTTGAGTACCAAAACTCAACCCAAAAATCACCCCAAAAATCATGGGATCTGTCCAAAGTCTAATAAATAATTCCCAATTTTTACTTTTCTGAGTTTCAACTTATTTTGGCCAAAACACACACACACACACAAATGATTTTCAGCTTGGAAGACTCGTTTTACGAGGCATTCCGGGTGCACACTAACGTCCTTCCCGGCGTGTAACATGACCTCCGAACCCAAATCTCTAATCTCGGGCATTTTTCAAAGTTTTGACCCTTAAAACAAAAATGGCGTGGCGACTCCGTCTTTTTCCGGTTTTATTTGGTTTTCAAAGAAACGCAAAATCGAATTCTCCCGAGAAAAATTTTGGTGGCACATCATCACATAAAGTAATTAGTGCTTTAGGGGGAGATCCTAATGGCATCCCACCACCAAATGCCACACTACAATTCAGTGAGAGAATCGATCGAAGATATCGATACAACTTGAGTAAGGCTGGGTTTCATCACGTCACAAGGTTTAACACTACGTCTGTGGGTGTTTATAGTGTGACTACCAGGGTACGTGGTGACAAAGGTGGACACATTCAAGTTGTGAGATTTCGTGATCGAACATGCACTTGTGGCAAATGGATGCAATATCATTACCCTTGTTTGCATGTGCTTGCGTGTTTCAAATCGCAAAATGTCGATGGTATGAGTTATATTCATCCTTTTTACAACCTTGGCTCGTACTACAAGACGTGTAGTTGCTATTTTCATCCAATCCATGACGAGGCCTATTGGAATGTAGATCATATTGTCTCACGTTTTTATCCAAACCCGGAGCATCGACGTGACCAGAAGCAAGGGAGACCCAAGTCAAGGCGACTGAGAAACTCTATGGATTGGCAAGTTGCAAAAAAAAAAAAAGAATCGTTGTGGGATTTGCAAGGTAGAAGGTCACACGCGAAGGAGGTGTCCAACTCTTAGGCAGTAAGAGTTAATTGTTATTTGTATTTTTAGTTCTTAATTTAAGTACTTGAACTTTTAAGTATTGTTGTTTTATTCGAACTTGTAATATATTGAACTAGTAATAAATTCAACTTTTGGTTAAATATGTCATCAAATATAGTTGTAGTTGTACAACTTGAAAAGATCAAATGGGCCAAAACGAGTTTTGTTTTGATATTTTAGTAGAATTAGAGGAGTTGATTTGGCAATGTCAATTTCAGTGTTTCATACAAAGGGAGCGACCGCGCGGTATCATTCGCGCGATCACGCGAAGTTACTGGAAAAAGAGGGCGACCGCGCCATAAAGAGGGGCGATCGCACCTCATAGAAAAACAAGGCGTGTGCATTTTGACTATACGTTGTTGACTCACGCGAAGTATTGTTCCTTCGTCTCGCATTATAAAAAGCTGAAATAACATTAAAACAAATAGTTCAAATTAATGATTACATCCCGATCACATAGGATAGAAATAACATTAAAAAATAGTTCAAATTAGTGATCACATCCCGATCACATAGGATAGAAAATACAAGTTCAACAACTATTACATTAATCAAACAAAATATTTAGTAACCACTTCCAGGTGACATGAAAAACCCCTTCATGGAAAATCAGATGGGATGAAATCCTTATGGAATACCTGCAACGCAAATAAACTAATGTCATTGGTTGAACAATCACTCACTCATAGCAGGATCCAAACAATTTTACCTTGAATACATTGGGGAGTGTGATGTTAAGATAATGTGCTTTACGTGAGGGGGAGAAAACAACAACCTAAAAATTACAAAACGACATGATTAGATGGAAATATTAATAATAGGTTCCAGCTGTTGCATTTTTAATAAATCATACCTAATGAAGTATCAGAACAGAACCAACAGCTATGTCACTTCCGAACTCACTCTCATTGAACACCTTATGATTAATTGAAGCACCTATTGTATCCGTAGGATCCTATCAATTATACCTTAATTAGTAAGACAAGACACATACTAATCAGGCTAGAGAACATAAAAAACTTATATTCAAACCTTCAAAGTCACCCTAGCGTCACCAAATTCATTTTGTGTAATGGTCTGACAACACCAATGACAACATTAATCCTATCAAATCCATTGATACATCCACCCTTGACAGTATTCAAAGGGGTAGCAGGAATCATACCATCGCCATTGAGCAGTTCAAGTGCGGAGAGCCAAGGACTGCGTTCGAAATCTTTATCCTCCTTGGGATCTTCAATCGCTATCCTCACATACTCTTGGGTCGAAATCAGAGGTTCCTGAGAGGAAACACTCTGACGATCGAGGTTTCTCTGGCGCATAGCCAACTGTACGTCACCAGCGGGACCAGAAATCAGACGCTCTGAAGAGGGTTGAGACTGATTTATTTGAGAGAGGTGAGAGGGTTGAGGGGCAGATGTTTGGCCGGAAAAATGAGGACGGAGATTAGAATGGCGGGAGAGTCTACGATCCATATTTGAGTTTTGTATGAAGTAGGTTGTAATGAAACTACTCCTGCCTTTTAAAGGGGAATTCAGATTTGATAAAACCGGCATTAGCAGTGCCGAATTTGTAAGTTAAGATAAATCCGACATTGGCAGTGCCGGATTTGTCAGTGAAGATAAGATCGGCATTGGCAGTGCCGGATTTGAACGTATATTTAGTAATCCGCTTGTATTAAAAAGCCAATTTATTTTGGAAATTATTTTATTAACTCTTAATAAATAATCTTACCGTTTCTCGTTGTATCGTTTAATTAAAGCATTACAAAATTTATGAAAAGTTATTACAATATTTTTTAATCAAATAATAAAATGTATGAAAAGTTATTACTCCCTCCGTCCCAAAATTGTCATATATTTGTGGTCAAAGTTCAACAAAAAACTCAAATGGGACAAATATTTTTGGACGGAGGGAGTACTTCCTACTCATATAAAATCTTCAAGTTTATTGCCCTACCGGTGATGCACAGTATTAAAATCAAGTCAAACCAAAGATAAAATTAACAACGAGTTTGTTACAAACCAAAAATAAAGATGTCTTTGGGACGCACCCCCACTTAAAACCAAGTTTGCATGCCAACAAAGGCATGACGAATTAAAATACAAACCAAAGATGAAATATTGTTTATGAGGATCCCCCTCATCAAATTAAACCACAAACCAAAGCTGAAATTAACAACGAGTTTTAAAATTCAACAAAAAGCAGTAATCTTCAATACTGTCCACCATAGCCCGACCCATATCCCGATGGTGGTGGCATCCGTCCTAGGATATTCTGGAGCAACCGAGTCTGCTCCTCCAGCTGATGATCATGTTGTGCCTTCCAAAGATTTTGTTGTGCCCTCCAAGCCTGGACCGCCTCAATCTCCGCATCCACGCAGACAGATAGATGTCCAAAATCTCCCCTCAGATCACTAAGCTGACTCTCCACGGAGCCAATCTGCTGTGACAGATAATAAGCAGCCTCGGCCGGGTCTGCTCGCCATTCATCCTCCTCCTCCTCCTCCTCCTCCTCATCATCATCATCATCATCATCATCATCATCATCTTCAGCCTGAGGTCCCCTAGATGACCCCTCACCCCTCTTTTCATTCTGACATTTTGTGGTGAGGGTGAACCTGTTAATCTTAGGACCTGTTCTAATGTGCTTGTTCACTAACCTGACGTTCAATCCCGTTTTTGTTATCAGGGATGTGATCAACAATGGAAAATTGTAGTTGGCATTGGCCATACCCTTAGCCGTGTTCCATATCTCATTACTGATTATTTTCCCAAAGTCAATTGTTTTTCCTTGAACTATCATGTGCATTAGAAATGCACATCTCCAATTCACCTCATTAAAATGAGAGGAGGGGAGGATCATCTCACAAATAAATCTATGAATATACTTCATCCAATTGTCCATGTTCGAGCCTTTACAATTACACCCTTCTTCACATTCCTAGGGTCAATTAGCCCGAAAGTCGGAGCTAGCAAATGCTAATTTTCCTTATAATTTTTTCCTATCCTCTCCATCTCTTTGGTATACTCACACCCATCCTCCTCAATGTCGGAGGCTAACCTGTAATGTTGATTAATCACATCCCTATCATATTTTACCTCCACTCCCCGCACAAATGACTTTTCCGTATTCCCCAGTTGAAAAACATTAGCATAAAATTCTTTTACTAAAAATCCGGTTCCATAGTTTAGGGGCTTACTCCCCAACTTTCCCCATTTGTATTGGGTAACATATTCATCTAAATACAAGCCATCAAATCAAATTCCCTCTCCGGGTTGAATGACTTGGTTTCGTATAGCTCAAAGAAATGTTGAGCTTCATACCCAACAAATTTGGAAGCATCAAACAGGGGACTGACGGGAGGGGTTGTAGTGTTGGTGGGAGTGGTTCGTGCTCTTTTAGGCATTATAAATCAAAACTTAAAGATATAGATTGGAAGCTTACTTTGGAATTGGCCGGAAATTCGCCGGAATGTCGCCGAAATGTCGTCGGAATCTTTGTCTTCAAAATCAAATGTGTGACCCTCTTCAAAATACACTTCTAACCTTGAATCTGTGCTTAAAAATGGATGATTTGTTGATTTTGGGGTTGAAGAAGATTGATTTTGGGGGTTGAAGTTTGAAATTTTAGAGAGAGAGAGAAAAGGGGGCGGCTGAGTTGAGGGTTATTTGATTGGGAGAGAGAAGGTTGTTTGGGATATACCAGCGTTCTTGGGAAATACGCATAGAGATCGATCGCCCGGGCTTAAGGGAGCGATCGCACCTTTTCTCTGAAAAAAGAGGGCGATCGCTCGTATTTTGGGGTGATCGCGCTACCTCTTTATTACTTGTTTTTTCAAAAAAAAAAAAAATTAATAACAGAATCCGGAATTATTAATACCGGATTACAGTGGGAGCGATCGCCCTATATAAAGGAGCGACCGCTCTCTTGTCCGTCCCTCTTTTTTCAAATTCCAATCAGTTTTTTAACGTTTTTTGTTAGTTTTTTTTAGAATTTTCATCAGTTTTTTAACGTTTTCAGTTAGTTTCTCAGAATTCCAGTTAGTTTTTTAGAATTTTCAGTCAGTTTTTAACTTTTTTCAGTTAGTTTTTCAGAAATTTCAGTTAGTTTTCAAATTGTAATCTTTATTAAAAAAAAAAGACATATAGAGTACAAAACTTAATAGAAACTGTTAACTGGCGGTTATAACCGTTTCATTGGACACGTCTATATATATATCAGTCCATGGCAAGCTTTCATGGAATTAAAATTAACAATAATAAAAGAATAAGTATGATAGAAAATTGACCACATCCCGGTCACGTAGGATACCCGTCAAGGATAATTAGACGGGGTAAATTCATCAGGAGGATTGCGAATCCTACTCCCTCTCCTCAGCATACGACGACCACCTGATCTAGATTGTTGAGATGAGGATGAGGATGATCCATCGGGATTTTCTGAAAACTCCACACGAGGCAAATGGAAACTAGGCCTAAATCCCGAAATCCCGAATGCCTGCTCAGGAGTCTGAGTATAATTGCTAGAAGAAGAGATATCAGGCGGTTGCGTGAAACCAAACTGATTCATCAATTCGGTAAAAGAATTACCCGGTCCTGTCTGAGTGAACTCAAACTGATGCATATCACCGTATTAACCCCCCATCTCTGGCTCATCCTCCAGCTGGTATCCGCCACGCCTACGAACCCGATTCTGCCTCCGTGGCTCCTCTTCAACAGTATGATCAACCGTTGGAGGGGGAGCTTGGGCTTGCAGTTGTTCCTGCTCACTAATAGCTGTCAGTGTGTTATTGATACATTGTTGAGTGTAATTCCGCAGGTCTTTCAAGGATGTGGCATTCTGGCTGTATATGTACATCCCTTGGAGACTTTGAATCTGTTCAAAATAATGAACTAAAATTAATTAATACGGAAAAAATGGTATTTTTTTTTTGTAAAATCATTGTATGTAATATATAACTTACCACACCCTCAAAACCAGTTGCACGTGGCCTGAACCCTAGTCCCTCCACATTAGACGAATTCTGGATGAACGATCGAGTAATACTCCTATACCATCTCAAATAGGGGTGATGGTAACTCATATCCACTTCACCAAACTCTCCATCAACGACATTAAACTCCCGTTCATTCCACTTTTCCATGTGCGGACCATGTTCTTGCATCCAGTTAACGCCTGACCGACCTCGCCGACTAATCCGATGTAGGTCCAAACTAGTGTCGCAGTCATCAGGCACACCTTGAACCATCCCAAATTGTTGCATTACGCGATCTGGAAAGTGCCATTCAACCCTCTTAAAGCAGATGAGGGGCACCTTCGCCCTCCATATAGCTTGGCCCTGAAGGCAGAAATTCGGAACTGTCACACCATTGTATGGCTGCCACACAACCTGATCCTTGTCTAAATGTGACAATTGGTCTCGATAGCCTTGCAGGTTATGTACAGTCACAGAAGTATACGACAATGGACCCTTCCACCTACATATGAAACAATTGACATGAAAAATAATTAGTAAAAAAGCGATAAATTACAAAACAGATCATTTACAAAATAAAGTAATTGAAATATACCTGTAACCCACTGGTTGCAATCCATTAAGTGTTATTTCTGTATGTCTCCTAGGTTGTGTACACAACAACCCCTCCCATGTCCAAAGCTATAAAAAAATTGTCATTACGTACAAAATAGATTAAGTCCACTAGAATAATGTAATCAAATATAATTGACATACCTGTACAATGGTCAAGAAGCCACCATACCCTTTCGAAGTGTGCTGAGATGCTACACACATCTCCCTGTACAAGAAGGCCAACGCTCCACTATCCCAACTGTACTGACCAATATTATTTATTTTCCTAAGAAGTGAGAGGTACATCAACTTCACTAGGTTATCAGACGAGCGGTCATAATGTATGACCCCAATAATAGGAAAATGTAGGCTCGAGTATATGTCTCAATCATATACTCGGACGCATTATTGGGAAGTTGTTCAAAAAGAGGGAAGTGATCTAGAACCCATCTCATAGACACCATTCCACCTTTTTTGATGTCTGCGGGTGAGGGTGCAACCCCAAATAACTCCTCAACAATCTCAACCCATGCCCCCATACTCCTACTAGTTTCTGAACTAGTCACCGCCATTCCGTCTACAGGAAGACCACACAACATACCAATATCCTCTAAGGTGATGGTCATCTCCCCTACAGGTAAGTGAAAAGTGGGGGTCTCTGGACGCCATCTCTCAATTAAAGCCTCAATCAAATGCCAATCATATTGTAAATGACCTAATAAATACACTCCATAAAATCCAGTATTCATAAGCTTAGCTTCTATCCTCCAATCAACTCTAGCTGGAAGTTCTGTACCACGCCTAGGTCTTAAATTGGTTAACTGTTGTCCATTCCAAATATAATTAGATCTATGTGTAGCCTGAGAAGTCAATACATATGGATCGATTGTCCCAGGATCAATAAATGATTGTTGTTCATGTTGGTTCATCTGAAACACAAAAATTTAATAGTAATTAAATTTAAATGGGACTTAGGGTTTTGCTACATTTAAGCTCAAATTTTAAATTTAACACTTAAAAATTAATAATTAAATAGAAAAATTGCAACAAGTTTGTCAAAGTAATTTTAACAAGCATTTTATTTTAAACCTAACTTAAGAAAATCCTAACTAGGCAAAAATTAAATTACAATTGTTTAATTCATTGACAATCAACAATTAAGTACATAAATCATAATAGTTTTAACAACAAATTATATAAAAATGCACAAATAAAAATTCTTACAAAAATTTATATAGCTAAAATTAACAACTCAAAACAAATAAAAAAAAGAAATAAAACTGTAGACACCCCATTCTGAACACATCGGAACATACTTATACCACTCTAAGTCTCGCTTTGAGTCAAGAAGTAGAAATCCACCATTTCGTCATGTTTCGTTAAGTTTTAACTAACTACCGTTAGTTTGGGACTAAACTGCATACGAGATAACGAGGAAAGGACAAAACTGTCCACAGGAGCAATATCTCGCCGCGAGATGGCGTGTCTCGCGCGAGATATCCCCCTCACAGTTGCGGACGACAGGTTCCTCGTCGATTTCAACCTCTTTTCGAGATAAAACTTTATCTCTCCGGCCAACCAATGGGAGAGGAGTTCTAGAACCATCTGATAGGGTTTTAACTCTCCACTTCTTCATATCCAACCTCTATAAATACTTGGTGACTTCCAAGGGATCAGAGGTCGGAGGTCGAAAATCCCAAACCTCGAATTTACACAACACACACATTTTGTCGTTTTCTTTCCCTGAAGGAATCCCTCAAAATCACCCTAAAAACTCACCTCATAGTTTGTTTGTCAACCTTGTTGATAAACAAGCATCAATCTCCAAACCAAGGACCAAGGCGAAGCTCTGTCCGTGTGAAGGGTCGACTCTAAACTTGAGTCAAAACTCTGCCCAAATCACCTCACGCAAGGTAATTCCTAAACTTCCTTCTAATTGATTGTTAGAGTGGTATAAGTCCATAGAATCTAGGATCGGCCTAGAGCCTCTCCAAATCATGGAGACGGTCTCGAAGCAATCGATTCTACATTCCGTTTGACCTCGTCAAATGGACCTTTATTTGTAGTATTTAGATTCGTTTTTTACTTCTTCTTTTGAAAAACCTCTCTTTTCTTTAGCAAGACCGATCTCCGGATTGGGTGAAATGGATGCCTTCTAAACCTACCCATTTCATAACCTAAGCCCCGAACTCAAATCTCTTTCAAATGGTTTTTCTATGTTTCCAATCAAATAATATAGGTGGCGACTCATAAAAAATAAAAAAGGAATCAGAATTTCTTTCTCGCAACGCTACAGTGGCGACTCCGCTGGGGACTGAAAATTAAGAGGCTTAAACTTGCATCAAAATTAAAAGAGGGGTTTTCAAAAAAAAATTATTAGTAAAATTAGAATTTTTTGCTCTCAGATGAAGCTTATCTCGCGGCGAGATATCATATCTCGCGCGAGATATGGCTTCAGCAATCTGGTTGTTTTCTGGTCTCTCCTGTTCATCCCGTGGTCCAAGACGAGGGTCGAACACGCAAGGGGGATCCCAGGATTCGTTATCTGCAGAGTTCTCGCATCTTAAGGCCTCCCTTAAGGTGTAGAACTCGGACCTTTATTTTCCTTAAATAATTGATTATTATTTATGAACTGCGTGTGATTGGGTTTTATTTAATTAAAGTCCGGTCCATTGGGGATTCGGGAGTTGTAAATTGAATTATTTATCTCTCTTTATCTCTCTTTATGTGGAACTACGACGGCCTGAGTCTTCCTAAATTGGGAGAAACGTAGGCAACCACTTGGTGCGGCCACTATCTGTTTTCTCTTTTGACTTTAAAAAAAAAACTTCCTATTTTACTCTATCACATAGATTGACTATCACACACGCGCACTCATATATAACTGTCATTGCACTACATACCCTCTATAAACCCGGGACCCACACTAAGGACGGATGACGGTAACCACCTAGTCGCCGGTCTCTCCGAAGTTGGACAATCCCACTCCGCGTATTCAATCCACTTAGATTGTCATATCGCGGGGAGCCTAGCCTTCCAACCCTGCATCGCCACATTCTCATGTAGATTGACTTTTTAGGATCACTCCGTGACCGGTCGGTTTTGACTCGGTGATCTTTTCTTGTTTTTGATCAAAACAAAGCCATGCAAAATTGACAATAAAGAAGGATTCGGAAAAGTCCCTTCGGAAAAAGTCCCTTCGGAATGACCCTTTCGGATGTCCCTTCAAAAAAAAAATGTGCATATAATCCTTCAAAAAACAATCTTACATGGCTTTGCTTTACAAAAATCGGATTGATTGCTTAGTCGTTAGGTTCTGATAAAGGCCTTAGAAACCCCTCAAAACGGACTTTCCGTTCCGACCAAAAATTAGGGCTAAATAAAAATCGACTTTCCGTGTGATTATCTCGCGCGGGATTACTAATCTCGCACGAGATAATGCTTACATCTGCTGAATTTGAGCCTGAGCCATTTAAGCCTGCTTCCGACTCGTTGGGGCTAGATCCTGATATCTGCGTATCTTCTGTCAGTTTTCCGAAGCTACTCAATTCCAAGACTCCCAACACAATGTCTGACATCGACAACATTCCGGGAAATGAGACCCTGTCCGAAAACAACCACAAACTCCTGGAAGAAGCCAATGATCGCCTAGAAGTGCAAGCTTCCCAAATCCACACTCTCGTGGAAGAAATTCAAGAGCTTAGGGCTGCGCTAGCCAACAAAGAAAAGAAGAAGAAAAATGACTCTTCCTCCGGAGAAGAGGAGTCATACACTAAAAGGGCCAAGGGTCGCCGCAAAAGCAAAGGCAAGAAAAAGAGGTACGAGTCTAGCTCATCATCTTCCTCATCCGACAATGAAAGCTGCACATCCAAGAAAGAAAGCAAGGGGGAAAGCAAGAATGAACCCCTTACCATGGCCATGTTAGAAAAGAAACTTGCATCCCTTGATGTGAGTAAGGGAGCCACGCTCTCCATTGATTACGATACCCTTCGTCAGTCTATGTCAAAGCTTCCTAGAAAGTACAAGACACCCGACATTGCAAAATTCAATGGCACCACCTGTCCCAAATCACATTTGGAGACCTACTCTTGGGCCATGCTACCTATGGGTGTTGATGACAACCTGTTAGCCCAATGCTTTCCACAAACTCTCGATGGTCTTTGCTAGAGATTGGTATATGACCCTCCCACTCTCAACAAGACTAGACTGGCCACTTGCTAGTTGTACCTTCCAAAAGCAATACGAGGACAACTCCACTTATCGCACCACTAGAAGGGATCTTGAGCAAACCAAGCAAAGAACCGAACGAGTCCTTCACGATTTTGTCAAAAGGTGGAGAACCAAGCTAACCGAAATCGTTGATAGGCCCGCCTAGACGAGCAAATTCACGTCCTCATACGGTGCCTTAGAGAGGAATATCAAGACAAGCTAGCCGGCAACTACTTTCCTAGCTTCGCCGAACTTCACAAGTCGGGCATACAGTTAGATGACCTCATCAAACAGAAAAGGGAAGCCAAGAAAGAAAGTGGATTCCGCTACAACAGGAGCTCTTCTTCCTCCTCCAATCCCAAGGATGCATCTGTCAATGCCATTGTCTTCAATCATCCCGGAAATGGTAAGTACTCTGCGGTACCTCCACCACAAAAGAAGAAGAAAGATAGGCATTATGACAAGCTTGAAGGAATCACCCAAGAAGAACTCTTCGAAGTACTTGTCAAGAATGGGAAAATCAAACCAAGAGAAGGCGGACCTCCAAAGAAAGATCTCCCCGCCAACCATGCTCATCATCTCTTCTGCAAGTACCACAACTTCACCGGTCACGACACCAACTCTTGCTTCCACTTGAAAGACGTCATCCAAGATTTGTTTGACGATAAAGAGATAGGGTTACCAAATGTTGTTACTAATCCTTTGCCAAACAATGAGGTCAATTTAATAGAAAGTAGCTTCGAGGACCCTACTCGTCTAGCCACAATTGTGGACGAGAGCCCTCTTGAATTTAATGAATCTTCTTTCTGTTATATGATGTCTTGGGAGGAAATCTTAGAACAAAAGGAAAAAGGGTCTAAAACAGTCAACCTACTCACACGATCCGGTCGTGTGATCACCAACAAAGACCCAAGTGTAAGTGCTCCAATTTGAGCTTGTTAGAATTTTCGTTAGAAAATTAACGAAAGTTATAACATTTCTAACAATTCCTAACAATCCTAACTTTTCTAACAAAGTGAGGGTAAAATGGGCATTGTTATTTAAGGTTAAACCTTAAAAAGAATCTTAAAAAAGAAAAACAAAAGAATAAAACCACAAATAGAAATGCTGAAAACATAATCTGGCTGGTCAATTTGAATTTTGAAAAGAAATATTCCCCTTGTCCAAAGCTGGAGCTGCATTTAATGAACAGTGCACGCTGAGGGGACTTGTCCGCGCGGATAGGTTTGCATTTTCAGGAGGGCTATAAATTGAGCCCTCCAGTCACAAAAATAAGGAGGAACAACACATTTTGCACCGAACCTCTGGCGAAATATAGAGAGAAAACAGTGAGAATTCACTTGAATTGTCACCATTTTCTCTCCAATCTTTCCCAACTCATACTCATCCACTCACTCTCATATTAAAGCCCTAAACACTCATACACTCAAGCCAAACACTCAAGAACACAAGGAAGATTGGTAAACCCTCCTTCTCCTAACCCTAAATCTCATCCATGCATGCATCTTCAAACTACAAAATGTAGTTCTTTCATCTTCTTGCTCTAGATCTAAGAAGATCACCATGGAAGACCATCTCCATGGATGATCTTCTACAAAGATCAACATTATTTTCAAGTTCTCTTACTTTCTTGCAAAGAAAACTCATTTTCAAAACCCTAAAAACCATTTTCAAGCATAAAATCTCATTTTCAAAGGATAAAAATCCCCTTCCCAAGCAAATGAAATGCTTAGTCCTAATGTACCCCAAGGATGGTTTGGTATAGTTGATTCACCACTAAAATGTCTAGTGATCACTAACCAAAATCTAGGGAAATGGGGACAAGCATGGATGCAAAACCCTCTTTAAAATCATATTCTCCTTCTTGAGAAGTTGCTGTCCAGTAGCAATTTTCTCAGACCTCAGTCCATGGTCTTAATTTTTGGACACAGATGAACTTGGAATTTGGTGTTGACTACAAAATACTTTTTGTATCCAACATCCAGAGCTTTCCAGACATATTTTTACTTTATTTTTTGGGTGAGTAAAACTCCTCTTTTCAAATTTTCTTTCAGAGGCTAGTTCATCAGCTTCTGGGAATCCAGATCTCATATCTGAGGTTTCCAGAAGGTTTTAACCCCTCAAATCTTCTCCAAAATGGAAAATTCCTTCGCACAAACTTTATTTAAGGTGTCTAGAACAACTTTCATTCTCTGAGTTTATCCAGATTATGAAGTTTTAAGACCCTTGAATCCATTTCAAAATCAAAGGTCCACTGCCTTTTTCATTCTGGCAGAAATGGCTCTCAACTTCAAAAGGTCTTTTGAGTACCAAATCTCAATCCAAAAATCTTCCAAAAAATCATGGAATCAGTTTAAAGTCTTAAAAAGATATCCCAATTTTTACTTTTCTGAATTTCAACTTATTTTGGCCAAAACACACACACACACACACACAAATGATTTTCAGCTTGGAAGACTCGTTTTACGAGGCGCGTCGGGTGCACACTAACGTCCTTCCCGACGCGTAACATGACCTCCGAACCTAAATCTCTGATCTCGGGCTTTTTTCAAAGTTTTGGCCCTCAAAATTAAAATGGCGTGGCGACTCCGTTTTCGTTGATTTTCTTTTAAACAAAAAATGGGAAAATTTTCGGATGCACATTCATCACAGTGGCGACTCCGCTGGGGACTAAGCTTTTTTTAAAAAAATGGTATTTGGTATATTGGTGGAAACCACTAAATTTCCCGTTATCGCCTCCTAACACGAGTCGGGGATAAATTGTGGTCTAACAATCCCACGTACCGGTATCACCGTTTTCAAAAAAAAAAAAAGAAGCTTTTGAGGGTCAAGCTTCCGTCCCGGCTTCGAAAATCATTTTTGTGTGTGTGTTGATTTTTGCACAGTTTTCATGTTGTTTTGGCCGCCTCGGAGAAAGTCAAAATTTTGACTGTCGGAATAATGTCCCTAACTGTCGGAAGTTTCGTGCTTATGTGCTCATTAAAAATTTCAAAAAAAAATTTCAAAAAAAAAGGATTTTCAAAAAAAAAAAGAAAAAGAAAATTTCCAAAAAAAAATCATGCATCATATTTTTAAGACACATAAAAAAATCTCTATTTTACTCAGAAAAAGAATATAGACTGCTTGCACACTACGCGCACGTGACCGTACACTGCACACTACGTCCTTAACCCGGGGAAATCCTTGTCGCGGTCCGTTTGGTCTTATTACGCCTCTCGGATGAGCACAGGACTACCCAAACATCCCATGGAGCCTCGTGTCGACCATGCACTTGTCCGTGACACACTTTGTCCGAGACCCGGTTGGTTTTTAGTCTGGTCTGTGTCATGCCCTGTCCGTGTATAGACCTTTCCTTTCAAGCCTTTGTCGGCATACCGACTCAATATCTTTCGGGGACCCTTATCGCCGAAGTTCTCGCCGGTTTTCCGCCGCGGACTTTGACCAAGATATTGACCGGCGCCTTGACTTCGGCTCCGATCGGCACAAATTATACACCGACTCCCAAAGATTGACACCGAGTCATCAAGGATTAATGAATATTCCATGCCTAATTACGGCTTAACCGACGACAAGTCAAGATCAATTGTGGACGCTTATCGGTCAAATCATGCCGACTTTTCGTCGGGCCCTCGGACATGATCTTGACTTTCGACGTCGGCCTTGTCCGTAATTTACATCGAATGCTCGTTAAGACTCGATTACCCGCCGGACTTTTAGGATCGTTTTCTTTCGGTCGGTGGGATCCGCTTGCCCTATAGGACCCTCGCCCGGGGCCGTCCACCCCGGGAGGTCGAAATACGGGTGGAATACGAGGGGCTTATAGACGTAGTGACGGGGCCCACCGATCCAGAATCGTAGTAGTTTGCGAAAAGAAGAGCAATCTTTTCCAACCGATTAGGTTAATAAAACATGTTTTAAGTAAACGTGAACAAATAATCGCATGTTGCATGAGCCTAAAGCCCAAACACCTACCCTCCTTCCATTCCCTGCATCTCGAACCTTCATGTCCTTTCCCCGCAGCCTCCACACAAAGCTTGGTTTCGGGCACCGGGTCACCATTTGATCAATTGGGAAGAGTCAAGCGCATCGTCGCCTTCACCGTTTGTTCCGACTCCGGGTTTCGTAATGTCCGCATCACCGGTAATGATGGGGATAACGTTGCTCCGTCCTCCAAAATCCCTCGAACAGACCGGTATTGGATCCAGCTTGGTAGAACAGATGAGACTTCGACATGAGGCTCAAATTGATGACCTACGGGGGTAGTCGCAAGTCATGGTTTGACTATCGCCTCAATTCCGATGGCACTTTTACCGCAAAGAAGGAAGAGGGTTCTCCTCCTCTTCTTAATAGTCCCGGATACATCAAGATGCTACCCCAAGATTCCTATGTTTCCACCGCCGGACTCCCGCCCGCCGACTTACAGGCAACCGGCCCCCAAACAGAATCGTGACGAAAGAGTTCGGTATACCGTCGCTGTCCCCTCTCAAAGTGATGATCCCACAAATATCGCCCGAGTGATGAAAATCGTGAGAACAGTTGAAGAAATATGGTCACCATCAAAGCCCCGGAAGAACGCTGCATGCATAAACAGCGGGACGGATGGAAGAGGCCACACGCCACTTCGGGACCTTAACAATATCCCAACCGACCGGGGCTACCCCGAAAGACAAACATGTGCCCGTTCCCCTGACCTCAATATCTCTCATTATCCGGCGGAGTCCAATCACTCGCTACCGCATGAGCCCAGACAGCAGATCCCCCGGACCGGTTCCACTCAAAGTCATTCCAAGACTGCCAACTCCGAGGTCCCAAATTCGCCACCACCGTAGAACACATTTGGTGGGATATTTGTGATCGTCCCGATTGCCTTGAAAGGGACTATCAGACCGGATACACGAGGACCGTCCTCCTAAGAAAAAGAAAATTTCCTCCCAAAGAAAATTGAAGGAGAGATTCGAGGCCGGTGATAACAGCGTGGGAACGCTCGGGGAGCCATCTCGGGGATTTGATTATTATGTACTCTACTCCACCGCCTTCCCCAAAGCAAAAAGGGGTAAAAGAGCGTAAAACCCTTGCCAACGACACTGAGACTTTCGGATACTGCAGTACCGTGCAACGTAAGTCCAACCCCTCGGGGTCGCCCAAGGTTCGGTTGTCCAGCTTCCCGAGTATACACCGATGAAGAAAAACCGACGCCACCTGGAGCCCCCACTCAATCAACATGTTGACGGAGATGTCAACCGCCACAAAAGGCATCGCATAACCCGTGGGCTTCGGCAAAGGCTCTACCTCGCAAGAAAAAGGCACGGCGACTGTGTTTAATGACTCTCTATCCCGAGACAAGGACCAAATCTATGATCCTCATCTATATGGGAGTATGATCACCTTCGCGATGAAGATTTGCCAAGAGATGTCTCCCAACACAATGAAGCTTTGTACATCACTATTCGGCTCAACACCATGTCACTCCCCGGGGTATTAGTGGACAATGGATCATCGGTAAACGTCCTTCCCTCAAAGCATGATGAGGGCCCTCCGCATAAATGAAAGGCGCGTGATCCCATCTACCCGGACCGTCAAAGCCTACGACGGTTCGTCTCGTCCCATTCTGGGACGGTGACTTTGGAACTCGGGTACGAAACCCAAATGGTGCCCGCAAAGTTCCATGTAATGGATATCCTCCGAGTTCACACTCTACTAGGGCGCCCTTGGTTGCATCACATGAAAGCCATAGCCTCCACTCTCCACCAATGCGTCAAATTCATCAACCGGCAGGGAGACCTTGAAGTCATAAGGGGTGACAGCTTCCTCATAGGGAACGAAGCCGAAACAATAGCCAAGAACGCCCACGCCAAACACCGGGCTACATCCTTCAAGAGGCAAGTCTCGCCAAGCATCCTTTGGAATCCAACATGCCAACTATGTCGACACACTCAAGCGAGCAGACTCCGAAGAAGTTCGATTCATCAAATTTAATTGCTATTTCCAACACTTGGAGGCGCATCGAAGGAAATGCCGAACACCGCCATGATACAGCACACAAGTCCCCGGTCCTCAATCACGGATTTGTCGCATTCTCGCAAACCCATTCTTTGGCCTCGCCAGCGAGGAGATTTTCATGATAAAAGTCGGCAAACACCGACGACTTGGCTCGAATCTATGAACGTCGTGTGGGACGTCCTCCTTGCCGAACTACCCGCCGAGCCTTTCCGCTCGAGTATGGGACATGAGATTTTTCTAGCAGCTCACCGAGACGCAATACGTCCTTACATCCGGATTGAGCGGTCGATTGTGACGAAACGGAAATCCCTGTGGATTGAGGAAGATCCCTACATCCACATGCTCGGCTTTCGTACGCCAAACACAATTGATTCTCGGTTCGTACAAAGAGATGATAGCAACGATCAAGAGGTAGCACAGAGACCATGCCTTTCCCGGGTTGTGAAGCCACCGACGCCGATGCCGCTAAAGAATTGGGAAACTCTCTCAGCCCGTCCGCGACCAAAGAGGAAATGATCACCAAGCTTGGATTGGTCCCCCGTCCTTTCGTGTCAACCTTTGTAAAGTCCTCCGAGTCTCTCATTGTTGAGTTCGAGTCTCTCGAGTCGTCCGATGGCCTTACGCCCGAAGACTACGAGTCCGTAGCGAACGTTGTATTCCCCTTCGTCTTCAATGAAATGATGAACCTTTCGAGTATCCCTTAATTGCCGCTTTAACTAATGATGAATTAACTAATAATCTAAAAAAGCTTAATAACGATTCACTAGATGAAGAGGCGGACACATTAAATGAACAATATATCAAAGAAATCTTTAAGCAAAGTTGTCCGTAAAGAGGAAAATCGAGCCCAAGCCGCCGAAGAGATTTTGACGAGTGTGAATCTGGGAACCAAGGAAGAGCCTAAAGAAACGCAGATTGGTAGTTTCTTCTAAGGGATTGAAAGGGTTGCCCTAATCGAGCTGCTAAAAGAATTCGTGGATGTGTTCGCATGGTCCTATAAAGATATGCCAGCCTCGATCCTTCCATAGTTGAGCACCGAATACCGCTCGACCTTAAGTCAAGCCGGTAAAGCGAAGCTAAGAAGAATTAAGCCCGAATGGTCCTTACAAGTGAAAGAGGAAATAGAAAAGATGCTCGTAGCGTGTTTCATCAGTGGTCATTGAATACCCAACATGGTCCGTCCAACATAGTGACGGTGACCAAGGCCAACGGAAAAATTCGATGCCGCGTAGACTTCAGTGGATCCGAACAAAGCCGCCCAAAAGACGATTTCCCGCCAAACATCGACATTTTGGTAGATTCCACGGCCAACCATGAAGTCAAATCCTTCGTCGACGGTTTTGCCTGGCTACAACCAAATCAAAATGGCAGAAGAAGATCAAGCCAAAATGTACCTTTACAACCCCTTGGGGCACATATCGCTACACGGTCATGCCATTCGGACTAAAGAATGCCGGGCTACGTATCAAAGGGCAGCTACAGCTCTGTTTCATGACATGATCCACAAAGAAATTGAGGTCTATGTGGACGACATGATAATACATTCCGTAGGATCGATGGCCAAAGCACTTTGTTGATTTGAGAAAATTCTCCGGCCGCCTCCGAGACCACAAAGATGAGACTCGAATCCACCAAGTGCACTTTCGGTGTAAGACGAGGTAAGGTACTAGGATATATGGTGACGTAACGGGGAATCGAAGTATATCCCCGTAAAATCAAGGCGATAGTTGAAATGAAGCCACCCCTGACACCGACGTAAGTGAAATCCTTCATGGGAAGATCGCAATACATAAGCCGCTTTGTAAATCACCGACCTCGATCCGCGAGCCAATCTTCAAGTTGATGAAGAAAAATGCCTACACGTAATGGACCCTTAATGTCGCCTTGCCTTTGAACGCAGTTAAGTCATACCTTGTGAATCCCCGATTCTCTCGCCCACCACATCGGCAAAAGCCACTCTTGCTATATCTAACCTGTCACGGATACAAAGAATTGGGGCTATGCTAGCTCAAGAGAAGAAAGATTCCAAAGTCGAAAACGCCATCTATTTCGTAGCGTAAAGCTCCAAGGAAGCGAACTCAATTACTCGCTTTGAGAGAAGACTTGCGCAGTTTGGTCCGGGTAGTGGAAAAGTTGAAACACTACATGCAGCCTCACCCGATACATCTTGTCTCAAGAATAGACCCCATCAAATACTGTTCGACAAGCCTTCCATCTCCATGAGGTTGGCAAAATGGTCGTTCTTTTTGGCCGAATATGACATCACTTATGTTTCAAGGAAATCCGTAAAAGGACGCATAATGGCGTAACATCCGGCCGATTTCCCAAGTGATGAGTCCCGAGGACCCGAACCTCAATTTCCCGATGATGGAATCTTCGCTCTAGAAGGAGAAAATCGCTGGCAACTCTTCTTCGACGGGGCGTCAAACAAAAGGGGAACGGGATAGGAATGCTTCGGTCGATCCTACCGACGAACACACCCCCATGCAGCAAGGCCGAACTCGAAGTCACCAACAACGCCGCGAATATGAAGCTTGCATAGCCGGGTTGGAAGTCGCCCTTGAAAGAAATATCAAGGAATTGGAGGTGTATGGTGACTCTGCCCTCATCATCAATCGGGTCTCTAACAAATGGAAGACCGTGGATCCGGGTTTGCGTAAGTATCATGCTTACATGGAAGAACTAGTGGCTCAATTTAAAGAAATCGCTTTCATTACCTCGCCAAGAGACAAGAATAGATTCGCGGATGCCTTAGCTACTCTAGCCTCTCTTGTAGAAATACCCGAAGGAAAGTCTCGATAAAACCATTCGTAGTCGGGAGAAGAGAAAACCCCGCCTATTGCTTCGAAATTGAAGCGGAAGCCGAACCGATCAATGATCCCCGGTACACTCGTATTTACCAAGACCGAAGGATGGCGAGGCCTCTTTCAAAATGAAGAGGGGGAATATAAAGAAGGAATCAAAGCGAAAAGTCTCTCAAATTTCCACTGAAGCGGCTCGCCTCCCATTATGTTCTTTTGAGAAACATGTTATACAAAAACGTTATCAAGGCCCCCTCCCGCGATGTATCGGCAAACAAGAGGCTACCGAACTCATGAAAGAAATACATGGTGGTACTGCGGCCCTCACATGAATGCTCGAGCTCGATGCAAATCATACCGAGAATGGGGTACTTTTGGATCTCCATGGAAACCGACCGCATCCAGCTCGTCAAAAGCCGCGACAAATGTCGCCGATACTCAAATCTTAATCACTTGCCTCCTCACGAAGTTATACCGCATGACAACCCCTTCGCCTTTCGTCACTTGGGGAATTGATGTCATAGGCAAAATCACACCATCAGCAAGAACGGCCACGAAGTTCGTCCCGGTAGCCGTGGATTATTTCACCAAGTGGGTTGAAGCAAAGTCCTACAAAATCCTCAATTCAAAGAAAGTTGCCCTCTTCATCAAAGAAAACATCATGTGCGTATACGGGTTGCCACCGAAATCATCTCGTATAATGGATCCCACTTCAAGGGGAATGTGAAAACCGCCGGCGGAATTCGAATAACCCGTCACAAGTCATCTCCCTACAGCCCCAAACCAACGGAGCCGTCGAAGCAAAGAAACAAGACTCGAATATATCATCCGGAAAATGGCCGTCCAAGGCGTAGATTGGCCCGAGAAGTTACACTGCACTCGGGGCTAGTAACATCGGGCCGAACGGCAACCGGGGAAACACCGTTTGCCCTCACATACGGAATGGAAGCCGTACTCCCAATCGAGCCGGAAATACCCTCACTCCGTATACCGCTGGAAAGCCGGATCAACGAGGTCGAATGGCTCCAGTCGCCATGACGAATTGGCCCTACTAGACGAACGCCGATTGAAGGCCATGGAACACATCCGGCCTACCAAGGAAGAATGGCTAGAGCCTTCGACAAGAAAGTAAAGCATCGGGAAATCCGAGAAGGGGATCTCGTTTTAAAAGAAAAGCCCCCACCCGTATCAACCCCTCGGCAAATGGGAGCCCGTATGGGTCGGGCCATATGTCGTCCGTAAGATCTTCTCCTGAGGAGCCATGCAACTTGCGCACCTCGACGGGAATCCCTTTGTACAACCAAAGGAATGGTGACAAGCCGCGCAGATACTACACGTAAAACAAAAAAAGAAGAAAGAAGGAAAAGTGCTAAAAGAGTAATACCCAACTAGGTTGAAAACCCGAGAAGGGCGGCCTAGGTAAAAACAGTGGTTGCACCAAAAAAAAAACAACAAAAAAAAAAAAAAAAAAAAAAAAAAGAGTTCACCGGGTTGAACTACGAAGACCCGAGCTCCTCAAAATGAGGGGAACGTAGGGCAAATGAAACGGTTCGGTCTAAAGCACAAATAAAAGCCATACTTTGGCATCAATACAATTGATCGACCATGAAAGCGTCTCGAAAAACTCTAAAGCAATTCAAATATTCATTACAAGTTAAAAGCTCTTTGATGAGTCTAAGTCCGATTCATTCCTACAACCGGTAACCCGCTAAAAGAAAACTAAGATACATAATCAAACTAATGTGTCCGCCATGACAAGAAAAGGGATACTCGAAACCTCGTAGTCACTCCAAGCCACTCGCATCGGCCTCTCCCTCTTCTTCCCCTTCGAGTCTTCTTTTTCCGAACAGAAAATGTCGGTGCTCCTTCTACCAAGCTCCGGTATAGGGACAGTGGTCTATCAAACCAGCCTCCGTCGGGGCCTTAGTAGCCCTAGCGTCATCCCTCATCTCCCGTAGCCTAGCCGGTAGCATAGGAGCTCTCCTCTCCCGTCTCTTGACGTAAGCCTCATAATCGGTCGCGCGTCTCCGCTCCCGTCATGAGGGTTGGCCCTCGCCTCGGCCCTCCTCCTCTCGAAACACCGATCCTCCGCACCCACAATGGCCTCACGCCGTCTCAAAATAGCCACCCGAGTCTCTCCTGCATGCCTCTCATACCAATCCAGTACCAAGTGGTCGTGAACACCGGTCTCGGACGCCCGAGAATGACCCGAGGAGGAAAGGCATCATACCTCCATGCTTGGGAAAGAAATGGAAACACCGAGGGATCATCCGTAGAAACAGGAGCCACCACCCCGGTGGCTACATCATCAAAGCCCTCCAAAGGAACCCGCTCCGTGCCAAACCGTCTCGTAACTAAAGCCGGAATATAGAAGCTAGACCGAGAAAGCCCCGGAAGCATGACCACGGGAGACCCATCCTCAAGCACTCTCGAGTCTCCACCCGCCAATGAGACACCGACCATCTCGATATCTTCGCCCGCGACCCGCCATCCAACGCTCCCACGAGCCCCGATCATCAAAATCTACATCAACACCTCTCCCGGCAAAAGTCCAAGGCTCGATCATATCGAGGTTTCCCGAAGAACCCCCAAACGCTCCATCGCCCACAATGGTCAAGAGGAACGGGCCGCCCCGTGCATATACCGCTCGCCGGTGGCCAGCCTATCAAGAGCATGAAGAGTCTCCCCCAGAATCAAAGGAACGACATCTCTGCCCAGGCGACAGTGAACGACGACATCCAGCAAAGACCGATGGCAAATCCCAAAGGAATAGACCATGAACAGGGTGCCAAACATACAAAGTGCAAAGGCATCCCAATAGGCATCATCTACCAAACCTAGGCCCCTAAATCTGTCGGGAAGACCGGAAATATCGAAATGATCGGGACCGCGGATCATACCTTGCGTTTCCTCCGGGGAAAGATGAAGGAGGACGCACAATCTGTCAACAAAAGAAGCCCCTCCGGGCAAAGGAACCGCTATCTCTTCCACCTCCGGACCTCCAAGCAAGGCCCGAAATTCTTCGACAGTCGGAACAATCTCGTTGAAGGAAAGGCAAAAGACATGTCTTCTAGTATCCCAAAATGATGAAGAAGCTCTCAAAAACTCATAATCCGGAATCAATTCCTTGAGAGACCATAAGCACTTCACCTTGTATCTTTCTTCAAAGAAGAACCTCCTCTCATGCATGATTTCCCGGGACCAATCCTTAAACTTGTTGAAGAATGACATTTGGGACTCTTGGGACAATTTTGATGGAGCTTTTCTAAAGTTTTCCATGGATTTTCTCTCTTTCTCCCCGAAAATGGCTGTTGGGACTGGAGGTTGAAGAGGATGTTTGAATTTGAAATAAAGCAAGACCAGGTCTGAACCAAAATTAAAGGACGGTGTCGAGATGCGCCCCCATCCGCGCGGATAGGATTGCTTTCCAAAAAAATCTCGCAATGTACCCAAGCCGCTACACCAAAAGAGGAATATTCCGTCCCGTTGCTCGAAACTTGTGCAAAAACCTCCCCAAACCACCCATATACCAAACACCCTTGCAAAAAAAAAAAAACCAAGGCTCATGCAACACTTCATTCATATTGCATTGCATTCATAAAATAAAATCCTAAATTATTACATTCCAAAAAAAAAAAAAGAGAGAGTGCATAAAAAAAAAAACAAACAAACATAAATAAAATCCTAAATTATTACATCCAAAAAAAAAAAAAAATGTGCATAAGCTGTACAAATCTAAATCTCAATCTCAAATCTCAAAAAAATCAATCGGAGTCTCCAGTGCCCGATGTCTCGCCGCCCCTCTTGCGACTCGGGCCCGCTCCTCAGAGCCCCGAAAATCTCGGGCTCGTAATCGTCCTCGTCTCCGAGAAAGAGGCTCATCAGACCAACCGGCACGCTCCGATAGGGCAAGCCGAGATCTCGCGAAAAATCGTATCCGAAGGTGAAGGCGTCGGACTCCCGCACGTACGAAGACGACCCGCCATGCCGCCAAACGTGTCCCTGCCCGTGTGGATCCCCGAGAATGACGTGATCCGAAGGCAGCACCGCACGGGGATCAAGGAGAGGAGACAAAGGAGTCTCTGAGGAAGTCTCCGAGCGAATAGGGGAAGCCTCCCGTCTGACAGGCGCCGGCCGTGGTCGCCTCGCTCTAGCCTGAGGAGCCCCGCAAGCGACCATCCTCCTGATGAATCTCTTGGACCCGATCACTTGCTTCGTCAGCTTCTCGACGACCACCTCCGAAAACTGCACAAAAGCAAAAGTGTCAAAAAAAAAAAAAAGAGGTGATGCTAAAGATGATGAAACAAAAGAAAGAAAAGAAGGGGAAAAGGTGAAGCCATACCTTCATACCCGGACGAGGCCGGAAAGCTCGTGGAAGTCGCTCGGGCTGAGGGATCTGCACCCTCAATCGGACCCCATCCTGGTGTAAGTACCCAAATCTGGCTCATGCCTTCCGGTTAATTTTCCCGGCAATTCCGGTAATTTTTCCGGTAATTCCCCGGATTTTCCTAAAGTTCCGGAACAATTCCGGAACTGTTCCAAGCCTTTTAAGGGCTGAAGGAAATGCTTGGTGATTAAGAAACACGTTTTTCTTAATCCCAAAACCCTTCTAGAAGACTGCCACCTTGCATGTTTCTAGAAAAATCCAGATTTGGCTACTTATGTCGTGCGACATAACCAGCCAGGAAGAGTTCTAGAACCATGCCACCTTGCATGTTTCTAGAAGAATCCAGAAGTGGCTACTTATGTCGTGCGACATAACCAGCCAGGAAGAGTTCTAGAACCATGCCACCTTGCATGTTTCTAGAAGGAAAACGGTTATGGCTTATCATGTCGTGCGACATAACAAGCCCATGCAGGCAGCCTATAAATAGAGGCCTTCACCTCTTATTTTGGACACACCTCTTCCGCCCCTCAGTCCCCCTCTATAGGAATACGCCCAGGAAGCCTCCTCTCTCCTCACATACCCCCCAAATCACCCTAATCCTCCCAAATTCATCCCACACACACTTCCCACACACACACTTCTCACATACATCAAGAACCCAAGGTTCTCACGGATTCAAGGCTGGACATCAGCTCCGGAGGAGGATGCTAGAAGGCTCCTATATCTAACTTGATATAGGAGTTGTGGATCTTCAAGGGTAACGAATTTCTACCCTTTTCCACTCTCTATTTTCCTTTGAATGTGAAATCTCTATGCTAAATGCGTTTATAATGTAGTATTCTGATTAAAGTTGCATACTTTAGTGTTATATTACCCTGTATCCACATTTTATTTCATTACGTTTCATATAAAAGCTCCGGTTTGACTTGATTTTGCATGAACACTCAGGATGAGTGTGGATACCTCATATCCACACCCTCTTGAAGTGTTCATTATTGATAAACATGCTCTCACGAGATCTATTGGTGAAGTAACTTGGCTATTTTAAGGCCTTGTTACCTCTGTAGCTCTCGATTCTTTGAAAGCTCTGCAAAGTGGCTAGTTATGTCACGCGGACATAGGCGGCCTATGTCACGCGACATACTAAGCCGGCTTGCAGAGACTTCACGCTTCAAGCCGTAATCTGATGTTAACCCCCATTAAGCTATAACCCGATGTCTATCTCGCAATTTAGATAGTATCTATGTACATAATATGTCATCTTTTCATTAAAATATCATTCTCATACATAAAGGTGCATCCTTTGCACCTAAATCCCATTTTTCATGCATTAAAATAATTCTTTTTCCATTTAAAATCCCTTTTCACATTAAAGATGCACTCTTTGCATTCAAAACTCATCTTCATACTCAAAATGCATACTTTGCATTAAAAATCATTCTTTGCCATTTTCATGCATCATTTGTGCATTAAATGCTATTTTCCAACATAAAAATGCATTCTTTGCATAAAAAATCTTTCTCTTTGCACAAAAAACATCCCTTGCAACCAAAAGACATGCTTTACACTCTAAAATGCCATCTTTTCACTAAAGTATCATTTTTACATGCATTCCCCCATGTCCTCATTAGCAACCTTGGAACGGACCGGTGTAAAAGTTCTCATCTTTACATCGTTCCCTCCATTAAAGGTTCATTATTTCTTTAGAAAGGGACAACCTTGAACCCTATATCTCCAATTATCGCTTAAGAAAGAGTATGAAGCCTCTATACGAGCTCAACCGTCTTAAAGCGTAGGATTGATGGGCTAAGGACCCTCCTTTTCTAAAGAACCTCATCTTTGACCATAAAGAGAGTCATTCTCTCAATCACGCAAGTCCCGAGGGTCCCGAGGTTAAAATGCGATGATCACAAGTCATAAGATGAGGACGGGATCATAATCCCAAATACATAAAATTCCAAGGAATCCCGAGCGACAACCAACAAATGGTTTGTACGTCCGGAAGACAACTTGGGACATTCCCCCCCTTTTTTTCTCAAACACATGCACACAAGAAAGCACGCAAGCAAGCACGACTAATGAAATCTTGGGAGACTTGCTTCGGCAAGGCACTTTGGGTGAACGCCAAACGTTCTTCCCAAGGGGTAACTTAACCTCCGAACCCAAGTAAAAACCTTTTTTTCAAAGTTTTGAGGTAATCAAAATGGCGTGGCGACTCCGTTTTTTCAAATTTAACCGGATGTCTTCAAACTCGCGTGAATCCAACAAAAACAAAATTTGGGCACACATTCACAGTTTGGCGACTCCGCTGGGGAAAACCCAAAGGAGAAAAGCTTTTATTTTCAAAACAAAAAAATCGATACTCGGTATATAGGTGGAAACCACTTACCCTTCCTGTACACTCCCTGACGTGGGAGTTGGGATAACCGGTGGTTTAACAATCCACGTACCAGTATCCCTTTTCGAAAAAACCAATTTTTGAAAAAATAAAGAAAGCTTTTCCCTTTGAGCGGGTTAGACTCCCATCGCCGATTTCATTAATCATGTTTGCTTCCTTTACCATGCATTGCATCATTTGCATCTTGGAATCTGTGCATACTTTGAAACGGGAAACAACCCGAAAAATAGCAAAAGGAGTGGAACCTGGAAAATTGATCCATGCGGTCGTACGGCTCAATCCTCCTTGGATTCGACCGGCGACCTCGGTGGCAATTCCACCGGGAAAAATCATGGTTAACTGGCGGTCCTAGCGGCTTGGGGCTACTCGGCTTCATGAGTGGCCAGGGCTCCCGAGAAAATTTACGTGCTTACGTGTTGCATTTTCCCCGTCCCGAAAATCATTCCTTTAAAACACATTTTGAAAATCTCTCGTTTTAACTCAAAAGGAACATTTTTAGGAGACCGCACACTACGCGCACCTCGATATATCCTGTACACTTTTGCACGCACGTCCTTCAAACCCGAGGGTGGTTCAGTGCGATCCACGGACGGCCTTACGATGCTCCCTGCGCGCACGGAATCATCCCAACCTCCCATGGCGGCCGGTGTCGACCAATGCACGGTCCGTGTCACACGTTTCAAAAAAACCGTGACTTTTGGTTGGTTTTTGGTCTAGTCTGTGTCATATAGCCCAGTTGCATACCCTCGTAAAGGTCAAACCTTAGTTCATAACGGAAGAAGAACTCTGCCAAAATTCCGACAAGGAAAAATTGGCGAGATCTCAACTCCAACATTGACTATTGACCTTGACCTGCACGGAATGCGTAAGAGTCAAGACCGAGTCTTTGCCAACAAATCAAAAGATCTTTCGCTCAAGCGAAGCTCTGCCAAAGTTCCGACAAGGAAAAATTGGCAAGATCTTGACCGGCATTGACTTCGATTCTGACTCACGCACTGCGTATGCAACGATGTTCAATGTGACACTGTGTCATCCGACTTTTGCCGCCCGACCCATGCCTATTATTTTCTCGGACATTACCGAAAGTCAAAACGTCATTTCGCTCAAGCGAAACTCTGCCAAAACTCTGTTAAGGCAGAGAGACGAGACTTTCTCGGTATTGCCTTGACCATAATCCGCATCGCTCGTGCGTTGAAAGGTCCTATGACCCGCTAGACCCGTTAGGAGCGTTCTTTACTCTCGGTCGGTGGGATCCGCGTGCCCTATAGGACCCTCGCCCGGGGCTGTCCACCCTGGGAGGTCGAAATACAGGTGAAATACGAGGGGCTTATAGACGTAGTGACGGAACCCACTGATCCAGGATCTAGAGTAGTTGCGAAAAAGAAGGGAAAACCCCCTTTTCCAACCAAATATAAATAAATAAAAGACATTGTTTTAAGTAAACTTGAACAATTAATGTAATCATAATTGCATGGTCCTGTCTCTGAAATCCCTAATCGAGACCTCCTCGGTCCGATTTCCTATCCCGACCTTTCATGGTCAAACCCCTAATCGAGACCTCCTCGGTCCGATTTCCTATCCCGACCTTTCATGGTCAAATCCCTAATCGAGACCTCCTCGGTCCGATTTCCTATTTTCCTATCCCGACCTTTCATGGTTAAATCCCTAATCGAGACCTTTTCGGTCCGATCTCCGATTTTCGATCTTGTCTTTTCAAGGTCTCATCTTTTCCGATCAATTAGGATTAGGAGAAAATGTGTTTTAAGCAAAAGTTAAGCGATAAGTGCATGTTACTTGAGCTTTCAGCCTAAACACTTGCCCCCGAGTCTAAACCTCACCCATCTCCGAGTCTAAACCTTGCTTACCCCTAGTCTAAACCTTATCCACCTTCGAGTCTAAACCTCACCCATCCCCGAGTCTAAACCTTATCCACCTTCGAGTCTAAACCTCACCCATCTCCGAGTCTAAACCTTGCTTACCCCGAGTCTAAATCTTGCCTACCCCTAGTCTAAACCTTGCCTATCCCTTTCCCGCAATGAGAAAGAAGTGGACGAGAATACCGGGTCAAGAACTTGTTAGCGCAAAATTCTCGACGCTCGCTGTAATCCTCGCTTTGTCGGGCCGTAGAGTCGAATGGCCGATTTGACGTAAAACAGCAGTGGTTTGGGTAATCGGATGACTAGGGAAGAAGAGCTAGCCTTAGCCCCGGAAAAGAGTCATGAGGTCCATGAGGAACAAGCAAGCCATGATCATTGATGCGCTCCGTAGCCATAGGGTTCGGATAGTGGTCGAAGCCAATGGTTCCCCGGTAGAAGATGAAACTCCGGATGCGGCAATTTCAAATTCTCCTCTATCCTATAACCAATGCCCTCCCCATCCACATATGATCCCTTGCCAAGGACTACCCCTCATAGCCCTTTCCAATGTCCCAAGCCATCGTGGTCCCGATGCCCTCACCTCCTCGTATAAGACCCAGCTCTTTGTTCACTACCAACGTAGAGCAAATGCTACCCCGATTTCTCAGCCAATGTTCAGTCATCATCTTGGAATGGGTCAGCTTTACCGCTTCACGCCCCCCAAGTTTAGGTCATCATCTTGGAATGGGTCCGGGCCTTGCAGCCTTCCCAAGCCCGACAGCTTTGACATGACCCCGCAAACCAATTTGGATCGCTTCTCCTCGTGCTCCAAGCTCTACCCCTCTCCTCCAAGCTTAGGAAGTCGACAAGGTCAAATGCTCCTCATCCAATTTTGCACTCACCGTTATGCAAGTTGCTCCTCAAGCTCACCAAGTACAAGTATACACATTGTTCTTCCAAATACGTCCTCGGTGTGGTCAAGACACGTTCACCCTACTCTTATGGTGCCTCAAACCTCATGTCTTCGCAGTCATTTGGATCGCGCGCCGCACTCCCCGGTATTCAACTATTACAAGCCATATATCCCCGTCTTCGACAAATGCCGCACCCTATGAGGCCCCTTATGAGTCTCACCACTCCCGATCCTTTAGTTCGTATTCTTATGCTTCAAGTTTGACTTACAAGGAAGGTTACGGTCACGGCCACGCTTTGAATGCTCAGACCGTCATCTCTCCCACCAGGGTACTTCCTACCGTGGTTTCATTTGCCGATGCCAATCTTGTGGCGGGGTCGTGTGGTCCTAATGCTCCTATTGACTCGTTCGAAGGAATATTGGTAGAGCCAATTAAGAAAAATACAGAAAAGCCTAGCAAATAAAGTGTCGACAATCGCTCGACTCAAGCCATCTCACCCTACCAATCTCGCGCATCTCGACACAAAGGAGTCGAATCTTGACGATTACATTGATGATTACATAAAAGGGTTCGTGCACGGGGAAGCACTTCGGTTTGAAAATGTCTCGCCGCTATAGACCTTACCCTTCCAACACGGCCGCAACATCTCGGTAAAGGAAAGAAGGCATTGTGTACAATGGACGACATCAAGAAGGTACCAATAAATAGTGGTCCTCCGAGACAACGAGAACATTTTGTTGATTTTTGGGATACCCATGGCGCTTAATCTTCAAGGCTTTAGTAAAGCTAGGCCTCCCGAGCCCCTTAGAGACTACCATCCAAAGAGCTCAAATACACTCTCGACATGAATGAGCATTGCACCTTCCATAGTCATTATGGCCACACAACCGACAACCGTATAGCCTTGAAGAGAGCGGTCCAAGGGTTAATCGAAGCTGCAAGCTTGAGCGCCCCAATGGACCAAAACCGATGCACTCGTTCAGAATGGTGACCAAGTCAATGACCAAGGTTCGGATCAAAGAGCATCAAGAATTTACTTCCAACGCCGAAGGGTAGAAATGTAGTCCGACAAATAAGAGTAGCTAGACTAGGGTCTACCTATCCTTAATCAAGATTAAAAAAAAAATAGTCTCTCGCCAACCTTCGTAGGTTCTAGTACTTTTATCTTTCAATCAAGTCCTCCTGACATTGTAATTAGTCTTCAATTTTTCTATAAAAGAGTCTTCTTCTTTTCTTGCTAGACTTAAGACATTATTTGCACACCTACATTACATTTAATGAAATGGTTTTATTTTATATGATCATTTGCATTGCTCAACGAATAATCTCTCGAAATAATTCACGTTCCGATTAAATCGGTGTGAGAAAGTCAACTAATGCCTTCCCATACACTTTCCTTACTTCACAAAAAGGCCTTCATTAAACCATACACTTTCCCAATCATGCCCCCACCTTCATCTTGACCAAGTCAACGACGGCGGCAACATCAAGGGACAAAGAAAAGGCCACTCAGCCTTCAAAAGATTGACCCCATGTCAACAACAACCTAGGAGCTTGGCTTAGACCTCAAGGGTATCAAGAATGTTCAAGCAGGCTCGCCTTGGTCCTCATGTGCTTCGTAAAATAAAAAAAGAGAAAGAAAAATGTAGTGCAAAAAGAGTAATACCCGCCTAGGCCGAATATCCCAAAAAAAGGGCGCCTAGGCAAAAACAAATGGTTGCACATATATAAAAAAAAAAAAAAAAAAAAGGAAAAATCTTAGTGCAAAAGAGTAATACCCAGCTAGACTGAAAATCTCAAAAAGGGGGCAATCTAGGCAAAAACAGAAGGTTGCACATATAAAAAAAAGAGGCCAAGGACCCAAAGACCGCCCATTAAAAAGCTTGACGGAAAGGCAAGATAAAAGCTCAGAGAATGAAAGTTGTCGATCGGGCGGTCGAAGCAAAGTCAGAAGCATTTCATCCTTTCTCCCCCAATGAAAGAGGAAGCAATTGAAGCAGCCGTCCAAAAATGACTTGATCAAGGAATCATCCCGAGGCCCAAGCCTCACCATCCAATCTTTTCATCCGAGCCTTTTCACTAAAAGGGACCACAAATCCCAAATTCCAAAGCCTGAAGCAGTCCGGCCAAGGCCGAACTACGGCGACCTGAGCTCCTCACAATGAGGGGAACGTAGGCAACCAGAAATGGTCCGGTCATAAGCATATCCAAATTCCTGAAAACCCGGTCTCATCAAATGACCTCTCCCATAGACACAGTCAGATTCCAGAAAACCCGGTCTCATCAATGACCTCCCTATACACAAACTTTTCTTTCACACCAGCCAACCTTGATCCACGACATTGGTTGACTTTCTCCTCATGATTAATAAGAATGTTTTTTCATATCGAGATTAATGGTTGAATAATCCGAACATCAATAAAGGGTTTTAAGCAATCTTGTGATCATTGTAAGTAAAACAAGTTTTCAGATGTCTTGACAAGTCTTCCTTTTCTACATCTTAGGAAAAATAGTGCTAAACACTGATTTTCTGTCAGCAGGGGCTTCCATACACTTTTACCAACCTTTCTACGCTTATACTCTCTCAAAAGAGTCAAACCCAAAGCGAGTTTTTGTGCCTACATCGAATAAGGCCATCAAAATAACACAAAATTGGGATTTATTCCCACCTTTCGAAAAGATATGCCCCTGCATGTATACATTTCTAAAATCTTTTCTGTCACATCTTCTTAAGGTTGACTGATTGACTAAAAAAAAAAAAAAAGAAGGATAGGTTTTCCCTCTTCTGCTACAATTCGCATTAGGGCTGCCTTGGAACTCTTCAAAGTTGGGTCTTTGCCAAGCCATTCCTTTAAACTGGGGCTTCTTTAGCCATTTTTGGGGTCGCATCGAGTTCTTCACTAGGTCCCTAGATGGATTCAGTCTTGGTCAGATTAACCCCAGGATCACGTTCGCAGTACCAATCGGATTGTCGCCAAGTCACTTCGCCTACTCGCTCATTCAACCGGGGCTTTGCCAAATGAAAGGATCTTTCCTTGCTTTAGTAAGACATGGGGCTTTGCGTAAAGTTTTTCCTCGCACCGGGCTCCGATAAGTCACATCCATCCCTAAGAGAGGTTTGGTCACTTCAACATCTCGCTTTGGTTATAAAAGCCTGTCGCATCGCCTTCAAGCGCCGAGTTTAAGAAAAGGACCTTAATCAAGACCCGAGGTTTAAACCCAGCCTCAAATTTCAAGAAGGAATTCTAGTCCACGATGACAACATCTCAAAGAATAATGCTAGCTTCAGCCCGCACCTGCAAGGGATACGACCCCCACCCGCTTGAAACCCGTCTTAAACAATTTTCAAACACATTCCATATGTACATCCGCATCTACGGGCCTCCCTACCATGTTTCCTAAAAAAAAAAAAAATCACCCCTAAGCTCAAGTAACGTGCCAATTGCTAACATTTTCTTTCCAAAAAGCGCCTCCGTTATTCCCTTTATAATGAGATAACGCCAGCGACGCTTCGGATTGTCAAAATCCAAACTTTAGCTACCTCTATCACGAATAGTGAAGTATGCTCAAGTTTTTCCCAACTTTAGCTACCCATATCTCTCGATTCGAAAGAGATTGAGAAGTATGCTCAAGTTTTCCAAACTTTAGCTACCCATATCTCCGATTCGAAAGAGATTGAGAAGTATGCTCAAGTTTTCCAAACTTTAGCTACCCATATCTCTCGATTCGAAAGAGATTGAGAAGTATGCTCAAGTTTTCCAAACTTTAGCTACCCATATCTCGATTCGAAAGAGATTGAGAAGTATGCTCAAGTTTTCCAAACTTTAGATACCCATTCGAAAGAGATTGAGTGAGTACGCTTCAAGTTTTTACAAACTTCCCAAGCTCCCTATCTCCTCGGGATAGCGACGTAATGCCCCCGTAGCTTATTTTACAAATTTACCCCCGGCTCATTTTGTTTGCCATTGGCATTTTCAATTCTATTTTTCAAATGATTAGGGTACGTCCCGTTTCTTTATAAAAATTATCAGTGGTACGTCCCGTTTCTTTACAAAATTATCTAGTACATCCCACTTTCTTTACAAAAATCATCGAGTCCTTCTTACTTCTTTACAAAATTTCGATCTCCGTCATTTTCAAGGTGGAAGAATGACATTTCGATCTTTCTCGCGATCTCCGTCATTCCAAGGTGGAAGAATGACATTTCGCTCTTTCTTTCGATCTCCGTCATTCCAAGGTGGAAGAATGACATTTCGATTTTTCTCGCGATCTCCGTCATTCCAAGGTGGAAGAATGACATTTCGCTCTTTCTTTCGATCTCCGTCATTCCAAGGTGGAAGAATGACATTTCGATTTTTCTCGCGATCTCCGTCATTTCAAGGTGGAAGAATGACATTTCGCTCTTTCTTTCGATCTTCGTCATTCCAAGGTGGAAGAATGACATTTCGCTCTTTCTCTTTTGATCTCCGTTATTCCGTTATAACGGGATAACATTAGGTGACAACCTCCGAATTGTCAAAACTCTAAACTTGTGCTACCTCTATCCGCGAATAGTGACGTATGCCCAAGTCATTCCAACTCTTGTGCTACCTCTATCCGCGAATAGTGACGTATGCCAAGTCATTTCCAACTTGTGCTACCTCTATCCGCGAATAGTGACGTATGCCCAAGTCATTTCCAACTTGTGCTACCTCTATCCGCGAATAGTGACGTATGCCCAAGTCATTTCAACTTGTGCTACCTCTATCCGCGAATAGTGACGTATGCCCAAGTCATTTCAACTTGTGCTACCTCTATCCGCGAATAGTGACGTATGCCCAAGTCATTTCAACTTGTGCTACCTCTATCCGCGAATAGTGACGTATGCCCAAGTCATTCCAACTTGTGCTACCTCTATCCGCGAATAGTGACGTACGCTCAAGTTTCCCAACTTAAGTTACCTCTATCTCCGTCATAAAAGAGATAGCGCCATAAGCTCTAGCTTCTTCAGGTGACAGCCTCCTGTAATTGTCAAAATCTCAAGGATCCTAGACATCGTTCCTAACTATCTAGTGATGCTTGAACTACGATCAAGGCTTGATTCCTCCGGGATACGTAGGTAGCCTTTCCTAGAAGGTCCGGCCATCCGACCACTTTGGTCACCCCCGTTCCTTCGTCACTCCTCAGTGATGAAGTAGTCCATCATAAGAGACTTCGTTATTCGACCACCTAGGTCATTTCTAGCACATCCCCAGTAGGATCCATTGCTTGACCCTTTAGGTCATTTTCTTTCCTTTTTCCCCAGCAAGAGACCAGTTTTCTCTTCTCCTTTCCTCACCGGATCTTTTCCGAACTACGGCACGGCTTGATTCCTCCGGATACGTAGGTAGCCTTCCAAAAGGTTCGCCCACTCGACCACCTTGGTCATCCAATCCATCTCGGCATTCGCGATCGGATCCTTTTCTATCGACAACCCCACTTGCCTTGCAAGTGACGCTTGCCGAGGGCTTCTGTAAGTACCCAAATCTGGCTCATGCCTTCCTTAGCATTTTCCCGACATTTTCGGTAAGTTTTCCGGTAATTCCCCTGACCTTCCCGAACGTTCCGGAGCATTCCGAACCTGCTTTTAATTAAATTAGGGCTGAAGGGAATCCTTCCTAATTAAGAAACACGTTTTTCTTAATTAGGAAGAGCCTTCTAGAATAATGCCACCTTGCATGGTTCTAGAATGCTGAGTCATTCAGGATAAGACCGCACGGCCTCATTTGCAAAGGACCTGCAGCCGCACGGCTTCATTTGCCTTATCCAGATTACCTATAAATAGAGCCCTCCTCTACCCATTTCAAACAACAACAACAAGACACACAATAGAGATACAATACACTCACAAACACAATCAGACGTGAAGAACACCCTTGAAGGCTCAAGAAGGCGAAGAAGAAGCTCAAGAAGCCATCTCCCTCCTCCTTGAAGACCCAAGACGAACCTCTCCTCCTAGCTCCGTCCGAAGAAGCGAAGGAAACAATTGGTAACCTCGCACGCCCTAACCTTGCATTTTAATTGATATACTTGTTCATTGCATTCATATATCTTGCTTGGGACTTGGCATTTATTCATAAAGATCACATCTTTATCACCCCCTTTTCCTTTTTGCATGCATTAAGACCTCATTTGTCATAAAAATGTAGTCTTTTTCATAAAGGTGCATCCTTTGCACCTAAAACCCCCATTTTCAAATAAAAATGTCATTTTTATGCATCATTTGCATATAAAAATCCAATCTTTTCAACAAAAATGCATCATTTGCATAAAAATCAAATCTTTATGCATCATTTGCAATAAAGATTATTTCTTTAAACTAAGTGCATCATTTGCAACCCAAAAATGTCATCTTTTCATTAAAGTGTCATTTTTCATCATGCATTTCCCTATCCCCCAACCTAGGAACGGACCGGTGTAAAAGATCCTATCTTTACATTGTTCCTTCCATTAGAGGTTCCATATTTCTTTAGAAAGGGATACCTTGAACCCTATATCTCCGATTATCGCTTAAGAAAGAGTATGAAGCCTCTATACGAGCTCGACCGTCTTAAAGCGTAGGATTGATGGGCTAAGGACCCTCCTTTTCTAAAAAAAACCTCATCTTTGACCAAAAGAGAGTCATTCTCTCGATCACGCAAGTCCCGAGGGTCCCGAGGTTTAAAATGCGATGATCACAAGTCATAAGATGAGGACGGGATCATAATCCCGAATACATAAAATTCCAAGGAATCCCGAGCGACAACCAACAAATGGTTTGTACGTCCGGAAGACAACTTGGGACATTCCCCCCTTATTTTCAAACACATGCACACAAGAAAGCACGCAAGCAAGCACGATTAATGAAATCTTGGGAGACTTGCTCCGGCAAGGCACTTTGGGTGAACGCCAAACGTTCTTCCCAAGGGGTAACTTAACCTCCGAACCCATAAAACAACCTTTTTTTCAAAATTTTGAGGTAATCAAAATGGCGTGGCGACTCCGTTTTTCAAATAACTCGGATGTCTTCAAACTCGCGTGAATCCAACACCAAAATTTGGGCACCACATTCACAGCAGTGTGGTATTTGCTACGATGTGACTCATCCGACGGATTCGTGTCCAACGTTACAAACGGGTGAGTATGAGGATGTCAATGCAGTTGGGTTTGTGCAGCAGAGACAGAACACTTACAACCCGAACTGGAAGAATCACCCAGGGTTCAATTGGTCTAATCCGAGTGGGGCACAGCAGCCGCAGTTCGGGAATCAGTTCAGTAATCAGTGGGGTTTTCAGCCGGCTAAACAATTTATGCCATTCAAGGCACCTATGCAGCAACAGTTTCAGCAGCAGCAACAGCCACAACAGCAGCCACATCAGCAGGGATAGTCTACAGAAGATATGTTCCGTACTCTGGCTCAGAGTATGACCACCTTGTCCAGCGGTTTTCAGCAGTATCAGCAGAGGACTGATATGAGTATCAGTGGCCTAGAGAGACAGATGGGACAGATAGCAGATGCTGTGGGTAGGATGGAGGCTCAGAATTCGGGAAAGCTGCCTTCACAGACTGAACCGAATCCCAAGCAGAATGCATGTGCGATCACTCTTCGCAGTGGTAAGGAGCTGCAGGACAGGGTTGTAGCAGAGGAACCGGAGATTGAGGTTGAGATTTGAGCCGGTACGAGTAAGGCACCCGATCAGAAAGAATTTGCACCAGAGGTTAAGGCTCCTGTATATGAGCCTGAGGTTTCATTCCCCGAGGCCTTGAAAGAGCATCAAAAGCCAGAGCATGACAAGGCGATTTATGATACTTTCAAGAGGTTAGAGGTTAACATTCCCTTCTTGGATCTTCTTCAGACTGTCCCGAGGTATGCGAAGTTCTTGAAGGAGTTGTGTACTCTGAAGAGAAATCAGAAGGAGAGGAGTAAGAAGAAGGGTAAGGTTAGTAAGCACGTGTCTGCAGTGTATCAGCAGAAATTGCCTAAGAATTGCAGTGACCCAGGGATGTTCGTGATTCCAGTTACTTTGGGGGATGCTTCTGAGCACAAGGCGATGTTAGACTTGGGGGCATCAATCAACGTCATGCCCTATTCGATGTTTGAAACTCTGAAGTTGGGACCATTGCAGGACACCAGAGTGGTGATACAGCTAGCGGATAGGTCGAATGCCTACCCAAAAGGATTGGTAGAGGATGTTCTTGTTAGAGTGGGGAAGATGATATTTCCCGCAGACTTCTATGTGCTAGAGATGGAGTCGGATCCTAAGGCTCCCATACTGTTGGGGAGGCCTTTTATGTCAACTGCAAGGACAAAACTTGATGTGGCTAATGGTTCGTTGACAATGGAATTTGATGGCCAAGTGATGGAGTTCAATATTTTTGACTCTATGAGATACCCTAAGGATACGGAGTCACTGTGTTTCATTGATGTGGTCGAGCCATTGGTAGAGGAGATATTTGAGGTGTCCAGTGGAGATGACGATCTCAAGACCGCATTAGAGAATGCGTTGGGGTATGCTAGTTTGGAGTTTGACATCTCAGATTCGATGAAGGAAGCAGTTATGGGTCTTACAGAGAGTGCTATGTTTGCTACAGAACCGGGGCGTGGTTACATGAAGTTGGAGGTTCCGGTGGAGAAGCTTGTTCCATCTATAGAGAAGGCACCGGAGCTTGAGCTGAAGGTTCTCCCTGAGCACCTTAAGTATGTTTATCTAGGTGAGGGAGAGACGCTTCCGGTAGTGATTTCTAGCAGTTTGACGGAGGATCAAGAGAAGAGATTGATTGAGGTGATCCGGGAGCGAAAATCTGCGATTGGTTGGACTATTGCTGATCTAAAGGGCATTAGTCCATCTTTGTGTATGCACCGAATCAACCTAGAGGAGGGTGCAAAGCCAGTGAGACAACCGCAGCGGAGACTTAACCCGCCAATGATGGAGGCGGTGAAAAAGGAGGTCCTGAAACTACTACAGATGGGGATCATCTATCCCATCTCTGACAGTAAGTGGGTCAGCCCTACACAATGTGTGCCAAAGAGGGGTGGGATCACAGTCTCCCGTAATCAGAAGGGAGAGATGGTTCCAACCCGGGAGCAAACGGGGATTCGCGTGTGCATTGACCTCCGACGGTTAAATGAGGTAACTCTTAAAGACCACTTCCCCCTCCCCTTCATTGTTCAGATGTTGGAAAGGTTAGCCGGAAGGGCGTATTTTTGTTTTCTTGATGGTTTTACCGGGTATTTTCAAATACCTATCGCCCCGGAAGACCAAGAGAAAACTACATTTACTTGCCCTTTCGGCACTTTTGCCTATCGAAGAATGCCGTTTGGATTGTGTAATGCACCTGGAACTTTTCAACGGTGCATGATGAGTATATTCTCCGATTTTGTGGAAAGATTTATGGAAGTTTTATGGATGACTTCACTGTCCATGGAGACTCGTTTGATGAATTCCTTGCTCATTTAGGACTAGTTTTGGATAGATGCATTGAAACTAATTTTGTCCTAAATTTTGAAAAATGTCATTTTATGGTCGAGCAAGGCATCGTGTTAGGTCATGTTGTGTCAGAAAGGGGTATTGAAGTTGACAAAGCTAAGATTGATGTCATTTCTTCACTTCCTTACCCTACCAACGTGCGTGAAGTCCGGTCGTTTCTTGGTCATGCCGGGTTTTACCGGAGGTTTATTAAGGACTTTTCAAAGATTGCTTCACCTCTATGTACCCTGTTGCAGAAAGAGGTTGATTTTAATTTTGATGATATTTGCAAGCAATCTTTTGATGAGTTGAAGTCTAGGTTGACAACCACCCCCATTATTCAAGCACCCGATTGGTCTCGTCCCTTTGAGATCATGTGTGATGCTAGTGATTATGTTGTGGGGGCGGTTTTGGGTCAAAAAGTGGAGCGTGCCTCGCATGTGATTTATTATGCATCAATGACCTTGAATGGGGCACAAAGAAATTACTCCACCACAGAAAAAGAGATGTTGGCGGTAGTCTTTGCATTAGAAAATTTTAGGTCCTACTTGTTGGGCACTAAAATCATTGTTTACACCGACCACGCTGCTCTTAAGTACTTGATGTCTTAAAAAGAGGCTAAACCGAGACTCATTCGGTGGATTATCTTGTTGAGTGAGTTTGATATAGAGGTGAAGGACAAAAGGGGGGCTGAAAATTTAGTTGCCGATCATTTGAGTCACCTTGTTATGGAGGAGGACAAGCCTTGTAAACAAGCCCCAATTCGGGGTGAGTTTCCTAATGAGGTTCTTTGGGCAGTTAATTCAATGGCTCCTTGGTACGCGGACTTGGTAAATTTTCTTGTCTCTAATAAATTCCCTCCGGGGATGACAAAATCTCAAAGAGACAAAGTCCGTAGTGATGCCAAGTATTATGTGTGGGATGAGCCCAACTTGTGGAGGCATTGTGCCGACCAAGTCATTCGGAGGTGTATTCCCGATAGTGAGGTGTCCTCTGTTCTGAAATTTTGTCATGAGCATGCGTGTGGTGGTCATTTTGGTGTGAAAAAGACCGCTAGGAAAGTCTTGGAGTGTGGCTTCTTTTGGCCAACTTTGTTCCGGAATGCGGCCACTTTTTGTCAGACGTGTGATAGGTGTCAAAGGGTTGGTAATATTGGGCGCCGTGATGAAATGCCACAAACCCTCATTGTGAATTGTGAAATCTTTGATGTATGGGGGATAGACTTTATGGGTCTGTTTCCTAATTCTTGTGGGTTTGTGTACATTTTACTTGCGGTTGACTATGTGTCCAAATGGGTGGAAGCCATCCCTACCCGCACTGATGATTCAAAAGTAGTGGTCAACTTCCTTAGGAGCATTATTTTGTGTCGGTTTGGGATGCCAAGGGCCATTATAAGTGATAGGGGGACACATTTTTGTAATAAGACAGTCGAAGCTCTAGTCAAGAAATATCATATCACCCATAAGGTGTCGACTGCTTATCACCCCCAAACAAATGGCCAAGCCGAGGTGTCCAATAGAGAGATAAAATCCATCCTTGAAAAAACTGTGAACCCTAATAGAAAGGATTGGAGGAGTCAAAGGCTTGATGATGTGTTGTGGGCCTACCGGACTGCATACAAGACACCAATTGGTATGTCACCATATCGGTTGGTGTTTGGTAAACCTTGTCATTTACCAGTTGAGCTTGAGCACAAAGCCTATTGGGCGATCAAAAAGTTCAACTTGAACTTGGAGGGTTCCGGTGAGGAGCGAAAATTGCATTTGAGTGAGTTGGATGAGATAAGGAGGGATGCATATGAGAATAACCTCCTTTATAAGGAGCGAGCGAAGATTTGGCATGACAAAATGATTATTAGAAAGGACTTTAAGGTGGGTCAAAAGGTCCTTCTTTTTAATTCCCGTCTTTGTTTGTTTCCGAGCAAGTTGAGGTCCCGGTGGACCGGTCCCTATGTGGTGAGGGAGGTTTCCCCGCTTGGGACGGTGGTAATCTCAAGTCCTAATGAGGACAAAGGATTCAAAGTGAATGGTCAACGGTTGAAACTGTATTTTGAAAATGAAGTGGTGAATACCGCGAGTTTGGAGGAGATTGATCTCCAAGACCCGGTATATGTTTGATAACTTTGGGTTCGAGTCATGTCAAAGACGTTAAAAGTTGATGCTAGCCGGGGGCGTACCCGGCATTTGGTCTAGCTAAAGACGTTAAAGAAGGGCAGCTGACCGGGAGGCAACCCGAGATTTAATTGCTTATTTTATTAGTCATTCTGTACATTATGTTTTTAATTTTTGTAGTTTTTTATTCATGTCTAGAATCGGTGCTACTGAAGGTTTTTATTTTGTGGTGTTGTGCAGGGAAAAGCATGGGAGGGGAGCAAAAATGCCTGGGGCCTGTGATGTTTAAAAAAAAAAAAAAAAAAAAAAAAGGGGCGGAGTTCAAGTAATCAAAGGCGTCCGCCTGGACTTTCCCTCTGCGCCCGCCTCAATGCCATGATTCCAAGCCAACACTCGGCCGGCGAAGCGGCCGCCTCACATTTCCTCAGGCGCCCGCATCAAATTGATGAAAACTCAAGCCATATTACTGGAATTGAGGCGCTTGCCTCGGCCCAGACTGTGCGCCCGCCCCGTTCTGCCTGCACCAAAACCCAAGGATCTGTAGTTGAGGCGTGCGCCTCATTGCAACATTGGCGGCCGCCTCGCGAGCTAATTAATTTTCGTAAACCGGGCCCCTTGTTGGATAAAATGGGTAGGTTAAGTCGGATTGGGTCGTTTGGTTTGGGTCAAAGTATTTGAGGAAGTTGGATCTCAGTTACCAATAATCAAAACCTTCCCACCAGTTTCTCTCTCCCCTCTCTAAATTCTCTCCAAGTTCCGACTCCAGCCCCATTAAATCCGGCCAAGTTCTTCACCTTCCCCACATATTCCGGCCTAAACCCTTCCACAAAAGTTATTCCCCTCAAACCAGGCTTTCTGATTCACCTATTATTGTTCAAATCCGGGCGGTTTCAATTACAACCTTCAAAGATTCCGGCGAATTGTTGAAGATTTCGGCGAGCACCTTGAGTTTTCCGGCGAAGGTTGAATTTTCCGGTGGGATTTCTCCAGAAAGTTGAAAGGTCCGAATTACTTATTTTCTTTATTTGGACTGCAATTTGATTTTGGTTGAGTGTTGGCAGTTGTTATATTGTTGGGTGTTCTATTGTTTATTATGGGTAAAACAAATGAGCCATCGAAAAAGGGAGGAGGTAAATCCAAGGATTCCCGGAAAAAGCAAAGGGTTGATGAGAGTTCATCTAGTGTTCCTCCCCCTCCCCTCGGATCACGTCTCCGTTGTGAGGATTCCCATGATTCCTCGAGGTTCAATTACTACATGTCCCAAAATTACTTTTATTTCCATACTGATAGAGCCATAATTGCGGAGAGGCAATTTAACATTAGATCATTCGGGCTTATTCCTAAGATTGGGACTCGAAAATGGCAAAAATTTTGTGACGAGCCTATGGAGGAGGGTAACAGTTTGGTTGTGAAAGAATTTTATTCGAATATGAACAATCCCCACGGATTGAGGGTATTCCTATGTGAGGGGGAAGACGATTAAATTCAAGAGTGATGATATTAACAGGTTTTATGGGCTCCCTAGAGTGAAACAAGAGGAATGTGAGTATTTCCAAGCAATGAATGGGGATTGGTGAGTGTATTTTGCTGATGTGGTTAGGACGTTGGAGGGTAACCAACTCCAATGGACTAACAACCCGGATGGTTCGCCCAAGTATGTGAATGAGACTCAGTTTAACATAGTGGCAAAGGGAGTGAACAAATTGGTATGCTATAGGATCCTTCCGACAGCGCAGCATTTGAAAGTTCCGTGGAAGCATGCAGTATTGATTCATTTAATTATCAACGGAGGAAATATTTCTTTGGGGCACATCATTTCAGATAATATGCAAGCTGTGGGAGAGAATAAACGGAATGGCTTTCCGTACCCATCACTGATTACCGGTTTAGTAAAGGCTGCGGGGGTGCAGTGGAGTTTTGGGGGTGAGAAGGTGAAGATAATTAGGCCCATCTCTCGAGACTCTCTTGAAAGCAATAAGAGGGAGGTAAGAGGGATGAATGTTAGAATTGTTGAGGAGCAGGTTGAGGAAGAGGCCGAGTACGAGGAGGACGAGGATGAGGATGATGATGATTACATGGAGGAGGCTAAAGGCGTTGGTTCTGGGGCTGTGAGTATGGGTGGTAGTGACGTGGATCGTTTGATGGCTCGTATGGATAGGCAGTTTGCCATTACTATGGATCGGCAGGATCAGCTTCACGATTATATGGTGCGCATGGCACCACAATATGACGATGGGAGATGGCAGAGGTGGCCATTTCCAGTCAGCATGGTCCGTGGGACTATCATTTCAGGCCGCCACAGTAGTGTCGAGAGGTATCCCTCCCCCTATCTTTCTTATATTATACTTCTGTGATGCATAGGGGACTATGCATGATTTGGTGAGGGGGTGGGGTACATGTTTTGTTGTATATGCTATTTTATTTTCATTTAAAAAAAAATGAAAAAAATGAGAGGCTAAGTGAAAACCCGAGAGGGCACTTAGGCAAAAGGAGAGAGTGTGTAAAAAAAAATTGAATTGAAAAAAAAATGAAAAAAAAAACGAGAGGCTAGGTGAAAACCGGAAATGGCACCTAGGCAAAAGGTGAGTGAGTGAAACATTGTATATCCTTTACATCACCGGAGTTGGAGACATAAGGGAGGATTGGAGCGTCGGGTAGGATTGATTATTCTTGGCGTAGGAGGTTTGGTTTAGAGGCGTTAGGGTAGAAAAATCCTCGTTTTTTCTTCTTGGTGATATAAGAGGTGTTGGTGTATTGAACGAGGTAAGTCTTTGCTTGGGCATTGACTTTGGTTTGAGGGAGTAGTAGTGCGAGGATAGCGTGGGGGAAGCTTAGGACATTGTAGTTCTCCCTAGCTTTTTGATGTGAGAGCCTTAGCTTGGATGTCCCGTTTTTGCATATTTGGAGTTGGGGTCGAGCTAAGGCCATTGGTACCATTGTTATCATCTGTTGGAGTGATAAGGAGCGGAGATCATTCTCCGAATTGGTTTTGTTGATATCATTGATTTGGTTGGTTTAGAGGAGTTAGGGAAATCATTTTCCCCTCGCGCATCTGTTTTAGACCTGGAGTTAGCGAGGAATTATAAATTTACTCAGGGACGAGTAAAAGGTCTAAGCGTGGGGGAATTTGATAGGTTGATTTTTAGCTATGGTAATTCCTCGATTTTCTTGACATTTTATAGCAATTTTGGTATATGTTGTGTTTATTTGAGTTAAAATTGATATACTTTGTATTCGCGAGGAAATAATGTAATAGGGATATTATTGTTAGCATTTGTATGTAATATGGGACAATGGTATTTTGGAGAGGCTAATTAGAAGGTCAATATTCAAGTAAAGTCAGGTCAACTGCATGCAAAGGGGGCAAAGTGCAACAATGTAGAAACTTCAGTGACCAAAATGAAAGTATGAAAAGCTGGGTGACCAAAGTAGAGATCAAGAAATTGTATTTCAAAAATTTTGCTGATTCTATGCACGTGAACTTGGGATTGAATGCGTGTGGAGTTAGCGAGGACCAAGGCGTGTGTGAGGGCGTTGACTGGAGGAGTATTATTATTATTATTATAATAATTCCTTTTTCTTTTTCTTTTCTTAGTATTCCTTATTAGTTTAGGTTTTGGGTTTTTAGAAGAAAGTATAAGTACTCTTTTTATATTCAGTTTTAGGGGTTCATCTTTTATGTTATTTTTTTACCTAGAGAACAGCTTAGAACATTCATGGAAGCTTAACTCTTTGGCTTTGGATTTGATTGCTTGAACCCTTATTTATCAATGTGAGGTATTTTATTTTCTATTTGTTCATCTCTATTCATAATTTTACTCGTGTTGATTTTAGATTTATAATTAGGGTTTGTGGATTTGGCCAATTCACTTGTTCTGTTTATGAATCTTTGCTAGAAATGTCTATTACTGTGCCAGTGTAGGAATTCATGAGTAGCATCTTTACGATTTATGCATGTGCCATGGTAAATTGTGAAGTGGGTAGAATTAGGTGATTATCTGTGTGAAATAATCATAGAAAGCATTCTTGATTTTAGTTTCTTGAATCGTTCATCAATTAATTCTGCGATCTAGACTGTGCCAGTTAGATTAATTTATTAATTAGGGTTTCTAGTGAGTGTGTCACTGCTAGTAACTAATCTGAAAGAAGAAACAGAGATTGAAATATATCTCGTGATCAGGTGAATAGGGTGACATTGAAAAGAGATATCAATGATAATTGCATAATTAGGTGGGGACGGAATCAAATCTGAAGTGTTTCTTAATCATTGTTTTTACTCTTAATTAGTTTAATTTCTGTTCTTAGGAAGTAATTAAAATCTCAAACAAACCCCCCATTTGTCCGTGTCTAGTTCGTAATCAATAACCGTTCTTCAGTGGTTCGACCCTGGACTTACCGTTGCTACATTCTTGTGGTTGAGTCCCACTTTAATTTAGTAGGTGTGCGACTAAGCCTACTATAGGTTAAGGAAGATCGAGGTAATAGGAAGAAAAGCTGAACAAAACAAGTTATCTCCTAACTGGGAAGGAACCTACATCGTAACTCGAATTGCTAAGGAAGGGACCTACATGATTGGCCATGCAGGTGGTGACGAGCTAAAACATCCTTGGCATGCTAGCCATTTAGCTAGATATTATTTCTGATTAAAGCATCAATGTAATGATCTACTTCATCAATGAAATGAAAAGTTCTATTCACGAACTGTGTTACACTTGCATCTCATTTAACTTAGGTTCGATCCGTGGTCGACCTCGAATCCTTAAACAGACTCGACTAATGTCTTGGGTCAATCTCATTCTTAAACAGGTTCGACCAAAAACTTTTGTTAGTCTCATTCCTTAAAAAGACTCGACTAAAGTCTAAGGTCAACCTCGTTCTTAAAAAGGTTCGACCAAAAACATATGTCAGTCTCGTTCCTTAAACCAATCTCTTATATAATCTAGTTCGACTAACAAACAAAGACATGGATCAAAGCAGAATGATTCAAGCAGCCAACTAGTATTAAATTAAAAGTCCCCCAAAAGCGGGCTAGAACTTATGTGAATAATAGTCATGAGTTAAAATGCCTCCCAAACTGGGGTAAGGCATTGACATTCAAGAACAACAAAAATGAAAAATATTTGGAACTTGTTCAGTACAACAGCAAAATTGAAATAAATAGATAAACTCTCTTGGTTGTCATCAGCTGGCTCCTACCCCATTTGAGGCTGCGCCTGATGGTCTGGCTCCTCAAAGACTTGGTCTTGAGTGACCTCCATCTCGTCTTCCTCCGGAACGGCATCCTCCAGCTATTTCAAAATAGCATTGAAGTTCCTTTGCTAAGTGGGAGTGTGGACACCCCATTCTGAACACATTATGGAAGAGTTATACCACTCTAAGTCTCGCCTTTGGTTTTGGAGTAGAAATCCACCATTTCGTCATGTTTCGTTAAGTTTTGACTAACGGACATTAGTTTGGACTAAACTGCATAGGAGATAACATGGGGAGGACTAATCTGTCCTTTGTGAAGCCTTATCCCGCGCGGGACATGGTGTGTCTCACGCGAGGCTAACCCTCTCCAAGAGGGGAAAATCATTTTCCTTGTCGATTTTAACCTCTTTTCTTGATAAACTCTTCTCTAATCCGGGTCTCTACTGATCTTAGAGTTCTGGAACCTTTTTTGGGAGGAATCTCAATCCACTTGAGTCTCCTAATCTTGGTGACCAAGCACATCAAACCATATAAATATTAGATGACTTCCAGTATTTGAGACCCCCCGAACGACTTCCGACAATTTACTGGTTTCTCTCCTTGAAAGATTCCTGTAAATCACTCATAAACAACACCAAATTCGTCCATCAACCTTGTTGATCGCGAACGTCAAGGTTCGAGCTTAGAATCTATGTCCAAATCCTTTCTCAACCTAAGGTTAATCTTCATTTATTTTTACATGTTCTAATTGATTGTTAGAGTAGTATAAATACATCGAATCTAGGATCGGTCCTCTCCAAGTCATGGAGATGGTCTCGAAGCAATCGATCCCACATTCTGCTTAATCTAATTAAATGGATGTTTTTCTTTGTTTCTTTTAAAAAGAGTTATTATTATTATTAAAAACCCCCTTAAGCAAGACCGATCTTCGGATTGGGTGGATGTGGTGCTCTCTGACCTTCCAAATCCATCACTTAAGCCCCAAACCCAAATCTCTTTAAAAATGGTTTTTATATATTTCCATAATAATATAGGTGGCGACTCAAAAAAATAAAATGAAAAGGAGGAAGAAATTCCGCAATCGCTACAGTTTGGCGATTCTGCTGGGATTGTATTTTAAAATTAAAGTAGCTTAGACTTGCGTCAATTAAGGGGGATTCTAAAAAATCGATTTCTTATTCAGATTTAGGCTAGTCTCGCACGAGACAACCCTTTGTCCCGCGCGAGACAAAGCCTCTGTAAATTGTTTTGTTTTCTGGTTTTCCTTGTTCGTTTTGAGATCCGAGATAAGATTCGAACATGCAAGGGGATCCCAGATTATAGTATTTGTAGAGTTCTTTCATTTCAAGGCCTCCCTTAAGATGTAGGACGCGAAATCGTATTTTGTTTAAATATTGCTCCTTATTTAAACTGCGTGAGATTGGTTTTTGTTTAAGTCCGGTCCATGAAGGATTCAGGAGTTGTAAATTTGAATTTATTTATTCTATCTCTCTCTCTCCTTTATGTGGAACTACGACGGCCTGAGTTTTCCTAAATTGGGAGAAACAAGGCAACCACTTGGTGCGGCCATTATCTGTTTTTCCTTTTGTTTTCAAAAAAAAAAAACTCTCTATTTTTCTCTATCACCTAGAATTGACTCTCAAACATGTGCACTCATAATTATAACTATCATTGCACTACATACCCTGATAAACCCAGGACTCACACTAAGGACGGATGACGGTAATCACTTAATCGCCGTTCTCTCCGAAGTTGGATCATCCCACCTCGCATCTTCAATCCATCTAGATTGTCATATCGTGAGGAGCCTAGCCTTCAACCCTGTATAGCCTCATGCATCATGTAGATTATTTCTCTAAGAACACTCCGTGACCATTTGGTTTTGACTCGGTGATCTTTCTATGTCTTTGACCAAAATAAAACTAATGTAAAATTGACCATAAAGAATGATTCGGGAAAGTCCCTTCGGAAAAGAAAAGTCCCTTCGAAATGACCCTTTCGGAATCGTCCCTTCAAAAAAGCGTGGTCCCTTTTAAAAAGAAAAATCCTTCAAGTCAATTTTACATGGCTTTATTTTACAAAGAACAGATTGATTACTTAGTCGTTAGGTTTGGATAAAGACCTTAGAAACCCCTCAAAACGGATTATCCGTTCCGACCAAAATTTAGGGCAAATAAAAATCGACTTCTAGTGTGATTGTCTCGTGCGAGACTACCTGTTCTGCGCGGGACAAAGCTTCTATTTGCTTTTCTGAGCTTGAAACCTTTTAGCCTTCTTCCGACCCGTTGGGGCTAGATTTGATCTTAACATGAGTTCTGTACTTCTCTGTCAATTTTCCGAAGCTACATCAGCCTCGAGACTCTCCCAACACAATGTCCAGCATCGAAGAAATTCCGGGTGACGAAACCAAGTCCGAAAATAATCATAAACTACTAGAAGAAGCCAATGGCCGCTTAGAGGAGCAAGCAGCCCAAATCCATACCCTCGTTGAGGAAATTCAAGAGCTTAGGACAGCACTAGACACAAAACAAAAGAAAAACAAAAAATGATTCTTCTTCCGAAGAAGAAGAATCATAAACCAAGAAGACTAAGAACTGTCACCAAAGCAAAAGCAAGAAAAAGAAGTATGAACCTAGCTCATCATCTTCCTCCCCTGATAATGAGAGTTATGCTTCCAAGGAAGAAAGCAAGAACGAACCCCTTACTATGGCAATGCTAGAAAAGAAACTCGCATCCCTCGATGTAAGCAAGGGAGCCTCGCTCTCTATTGACTATTACACTCTTCGTCAGTCCATGTCAAAGCTTCCTCGAAAATACAAAACACCTGACATTGCAAAATTCAATGGCACTACTTGTCCAATAACCCATTTTGAAACCTACTCTTGGGCCATGTTACCTATGGGTGTTGATGACAACCTGCTAGCTCAATGCTTCCCGCAAACTCTTGATGGTGCCACTAGAGATTGGTACATGAACCTTCCACTCTCCACAAGGCTTGATTGGCCACTTGCCAGTCGTGCCTTCCAAAAGAAATTTGAGGTAAACTCTACTTACCGCACTACTAGAAGGGACCTCGAGCAAACCAAGCAACTCTCGAATGAATCATTTATAGACTTCGTCAGAAGATGGAGGACCAAACTGACCGAAATTGTTGATAGGCAAAGCCTAGACGAGCAAATTCACATCCTCATTCAATGTCTTCGAGAAGAGTACCAAGAAAAACATGCGGGTAACTATTTCCCTAGCTTTGTCGAACTCCACAAATCCGGCATACGAGTAGATGACCTCATCAAACAGAAGAAAGAAGCCAAGAAAGAAAGTGGGTTCCGCTACAACAAGAGCTCCTACTCCTCTTCGAACTCTAAGGATGCTTCCGTCATTGCTATAGTCTTCAATCATTCTGGAAATGGTAAGTACTCAGCAGTACCTCCACCACAAAAGAAGAAAAAGGATAGACACTATGACAAACTTGAAGGGATCACTCAAGAAGAGCTTCTCGATGTTCTTGTCAAGAATGGAAAGCTCAAACCAAGAGAAGGTGGCCCACCAAAGAAAGAACTTCCGGCCAATCATGCTCATCATCTGTTCTGCAAGTTTCACAACACTACTGACCATGACACCAACTCATGCTTCCACTTGAAGGATGTGATCCAAGATCTGTTTGATGCTAGAGAAAGAGGGCTTCCAAATGTTGTCACAAATCATCTACCAAACAATGATTTCAATCTAATAGAGATAGGAAGTAGCTCCGAGGATCCTACTTGTCTAGCCACAATTGTGGACGAGAGCCCTCTAGAATTTAATAAATTTTCTTTCTGCTACATAATGTCTTGGGATGAAATTTTAGAGCAAAAAGGAAAAGGATCTAAAGCAATTAATCTACTCACACGATCCGGTCAAGTGATTATCAACAACGACCCAAGAGAATAAAATCCTCCTAAACAAACAAAAGCTTCATCGTCAAATGAACCCGACGATCCTCTCTTAGCCCATCTAAAGAAGACACAAGCAAACATTTCTGTTTGGGACCTTATAAGCATCGCAAGATGTTGAAAAAAGCTTTGGCTCAAATGTCCATTTCCTCAGAAGCTACACCTGAAGATCATATTCAAATGATTGGCCATGTGCAATTTGGAAATGTCATTACTTTCACTGATTTGGACCTCCCATCATATGGGAACAATCATCACGAGGCCCTATACATAACTGCTAAGGTTAATGGATACCGAATGCCATGCATTTTGGTCGACAATGGGTCCACAATTAACGTCCTTCCAAAGAAAGCCTATCATCATTGGGTCTTACCCACAAGGACCTCAAGTTGTCAGGGCACACTGTATGAGGTTATGATTGCACTGCTAGAACTGCTCTGGGCTCAGTTACAATACCTCTAGAAATGGGATAGGTCACCATGAATGTTGAATTTCAAGTCATCGACATCCCATCATCCTTCAACTTACTACTTGGCCGCCCTTGGCTGCATGACATAGGGGGTGTACCTTCATCTCTACACCAATGCATCAAATTCAAACACAATGACACGATTGTCACGATACACGGGGAAATGGTTACCGCCAGTCCTATCCTTGAAGTATTGCATAGCACTTCTGAATACTTGTTCAGTGGTTTCGAAATTGAGAAGGATAACACCATTAACGTCATCCAGACTTGCAACAAAAATGCCTACTCCAAAGCACTTTGGTTTTCTGGAAACCTTCCTATTTTGAGAATGATGCAAGAAAAAGGGTACTTTCCTGGTTTGGGACTTGGCAAATACCTGCAAGGGATAACAGAGCCACCGCCTGTTCCCCCACCGCACACAAAACATGGCCTAGGATATATCCTTACCATTCATGATGAAAGTGAAGAAGAAGAGAATACCCTTACTCAGATCAAGTGGGAGAGAACTGCAAGGACCAAAGGCCACAACCTCGAACCATACCGAAAGACGCTCAATGGCTATTTCATTCGAGAAAGGGAAGACATCATATACTTTATCTTTCCAGAACCATGGACTGATGATGAAGGAAAGCGCCATCCAGGCTTCGAAATTTTCAACGAATGCGATGCTTCTTCAGACAAAACAGAGCCCATCCCGCTAATCCTTAAAGATTTGTGGGGCACAAAAGCTGAAGTGACCAACGAATAGGACTTTGTGTTGGGAGAAGACATGCTACGAAAATTCAAGAATATGTGCCAACTAGAAGACAGCCAGATCCATGGAATATCCAAGGGGGACGCTCCAACTATTGATTACACAAAGCTAATCCAGAAGTGTGATGAGCCAATTCTAAACTGGAAAATCATTGGGGGACTAGTTGTTGATGAAGATTTCATGATCAAAGAGCTTGGTTGTACTCCCCATCCCCGCAGGAAGATAGGCCCTATAACTTTGACTTTAAAGTCAGGCTCCGCCTCTGATGAACTCACTCAAGAGGAAATTGAGGCGGTAGCAGAGCATGTATTCCCCTACTTCCTTAATGAAAACTTTGATCTTTTCGAGTACCCTTAGATTGCTGACATCGTGAATGATGAATTAACTGATAATATTAAATATAACGAATTAGTTAATAATGAATCATATGATGAGATAGATCAAGAAAATGAACAAATCTTAAAAGAATTAGCAAAGCAAGTAGGTCATTGTGGAAAGAATGGCCCTGTTGACAATGAAGAAATGCAAACGGTTAACCTTAGGATGACAGAAGACCCCAGAGAAACCAAGATCGGCAGCTTCTTCAAAGGGGAAGACAGAGAAATCCTAATGCAACTCCTCAGAGAATATGTCGATGTCTTAACTTGGTCCTACAAAGATATGCCAGGGTTAAATCAGTCAATTGTAGAACACAAAATACCACTACTACCTAATGCCAAACCAGTCAAACAGAAACTGTGCAGGATTAAACCCGAATGGTCGATGCAGGTGTAAGAAGAGATAATGAAGATCCTGAATGTTGGATTTATCAAGGTAATCGAATACCCGAAATGGCTAGCCAATACAGTGCAGGTGGCCAAAGCAAATGGGAAGATACGAGTCTGTGTTGACTTTAGAGACCTGAATAAGGCATCCCCTGAAGATGACTTCCCATTGCCAAACATAGAAATGTTGGTCGATGCTACCGCAACTTATGAAGTCCGCTCATTCGTGGATGGTATCGCTAGATACAACCAAATTCTCATGGATGAAGAACACCAACACAAAACATCATTCACCACACCTTGGGAAACATTTTGTTATATGGTTATGCCGTTTGGTCTAAAGCTCTACAAGCTCAGTATTTTGCAAACTTTATGGTCGAGCTTATGTTCACAAAGAGGACGACACAAAGTGCACCCCAAAGGAAAGCTCAAAGGGGAAGGAACAGTCGAGCCAGCAGACAGTCAATTTGCCCGATGATTGCTGGAAGATTTACTCAGACGGGTCTGCTACTAAGAACGTCAGTGGAGCTGGAATTGTCTTGATCGAACCAGAAACAGGTAAAGTCTATGAAGAAGCTCTTAGGTTCAAATTCCAGGCCTCCAATAACCAGGCCGAATATGAGGCCTTGATCGCAGTAGTTGAGTATGCCAGATGTTTTGGGGCGACAAAAATCGTAGCTTACTGTGACTCTCAATTGATAGTGAACCAAATTAAGGGAGAATATGAAGTGCTCAATCCCGTTCTATTCAAATACTACAAGCTGGTGATGCGGTTGGTCCAAGACATGGAATTTTGGGAAATACAATGGGTAAGCCACGAAGATAGTGAGTTGGCCGACCTACTGTCCAAACTGGCCACATCAGATGAGCAACGTTGAGAACCAATCTCATACTTAGAGCATTCAGCATACGAAAGAGTGCAGGTTCTATGCTCGGCCAACAACTCTAAGTATTCGATTGACAAGATGAAGGCCTGCATAGAAAAGGCGAGCTACCCGATGATGAGCAAAAGGCTAGAGCAATCAAGAAGAAGTCCCCTAGATTTGTCATACATGGAGACGCACTATTCAGATGATCTTTCATAAAGCCGTTATTGAGGTGCGTTCATCCTATGGAGGTCACCCAACTCTTGCACGAGGTACACTCTGGGGTATGTGGTGGACATCCGGGGGCTAGAACTTTGGCAGACATAATTCTTACGTTAGGATACTATTGGCCTCACCTAAGGAGAGACGCTCGTGAGTTCGTGAGAAAGTGTGACAAGTGTCAGAGGTAAGCCGACTTACCAAAGCTCCCAACAACCGAACAAACATCGGTGGTCGCTGCTTGGCCATTCGACATGTGGGGGGTAGATTTGATCGAACCCTTCCCACTCGCCCGTGGAAATTATAAGTACGTTATTGTGGCTATAGACTATTTTACCAAATGGATCGAGGCTAAGCCTTTGGCTAAGATAACTGAGGAAAATTCCATCAACTTCATCCATAACTTCATTTGGTGTCATTTTGGGGTGCCACATTCAATCGTATCAGACAACGGGCTACAGTTTTCCACAACCTTCGAAACGGAGATGACAGATTGGGAGTAAAACATTGGAAGTCTTCGGTCGCATATCCCCAAGGTAATGGACAGGCAGAAGCAACAAACAAACTTGTCTTGTCAGCACTAAGTAAGGGCCTCATTGGCAGAGCTGGTAGGTGGTTGGACGAACTGCCTCTTGCTCTTTGGGCAGTCCGCACAACCACTATGGGGCCTACAGGGGAAACCCCATTCACCCTTACTTTTGGGTCGAAAGCTATGGCACCTACAGAGCTACGACTTCCTACAGCTAGGGTGGCCTTGTTTGATCAGAATCAAAATGACTCCAACAGGTTGCTCGACCTAGACTTGCTAGAAGAGAAACGGAGCTTAGAATGGTGAACTACAAACAGAAAACCAAGGGCTATCATGACAAGAAGGTCAAGAAGAGGTCGTTCAATGTGGGGGATTATAGGTTAAGGAAGATCGAGGTAACAGGAAGAAAAGCTGAACAAAACAAGTTATCTCCTAACTGGGAAGGACCCTACATCGTAACTCGAATTGCTAAGGAAGGGACCTACATGATTGGCCATGCAGGTGGTGACGAGCTAAAACATCCTTGGCATGCTAGCCATTTAGCTAGATATTATTTCTGATTAAAGCGTCAATGTAACGATCTACTTCATCAATGAAATGAAAAGTTCTATTCACGAACTGTGTTACACTTGCATCTCATTTAACTCAGGTTCGATCCGTGGTCGACCTCGAATCCTTAAACAGACTCGAATAAAGTCTTGGGTCAATCTCATTCTTAAACAGGTTTGACTAAAAACTTTTGTTAGTCTCATTCCTTAAATAGACTCGACTAAAGTCTTAGGTCAACCTCGTTCTTAAAAAGGTTCGACCTAAAACATATGTCAGTCTCGTTCCTTAAACAAACTCGACTAAAGTCTTAGGTAAACCTCGTTCTTAAACAGGCTCGACCAAATGCGCCACCATCGATGATTCCAATAAGAAACCATGGTACTATGATATTTGGCATTTCATCCCAGATGGAACCTTCTCGCCTGAGTGAAATTACTTGGATCCAGCTCACGCGCGGGCCTCGGCATCTCGCGGTTGTCGGGAGGTGTCGCTGCGTTTGTTTGTAGAGTCGCCATGCCGTTTTGATTTAGACCAAAACATAGAAAAAAGGCTTAGTTTAAAAACTGTTGTTGTGTGATGAGATTTTGAGTTCGGAGGTTAGGTTACGCCTTGGGAAGAGAATAGCAGAGCTCACCCAATTCGCCTCGTAAAAACAAGTCTTTCGATACCCCTTTTTCTTTAAAATTTGTGTGAGTGTGTGTATGTGCTTTTAAAAATGCATGCTCTATATGATGTCTACATTGTATGTTATGTATTGAAATGTATTGACATAGTAACGGAAGGAAGCCTTACCAATATTGGTTCGTGTCTGTCTTCCGCTTGGGAATAGTGTTTGAGTGTGAATAGTGCTCTGCGATGGACCGGGATTGCTTCAGGGATGTACCGGTGTCTGCGGACAGAGCTTCGGCGTGCCTTGAGAATGATAGGTTTGTCCTCGGGCAGAGTTTCGGCGTGCCTCGGGATTTCTAGGCATGCTCGGGCAGAGGTTTGGCATGCGTCAGGATCGTCAGTTGTGCTCGAGCAGAGTTTCGGCTCGCTTCGGGATGGACCGAGATTGTTTGGCAAGGCTTCGAGATGGATCGGGATGCCTCGGGATGGGTCGGAATGCCTCGGTATGGACCAACAAGGCTTCGGGGTGGACCAGAAAGGCTTTGGGATGCCTTGGGAGTGCCTCAAGGCAGCTCGGGAGCACCTCAGGAGTGCTCGACAGGGCTTCGGAGTACCACGAGGGGCCTCAAAATGCCCCGGAGGAAATCAAAAGGGACCAGGATTGCCTCGAAGGGTCTTAGAAGGGTGCCTGAAGGCTGTGGGGAGAGAGGAGAGAGGAAGAGGTGTGAGAAATGAGAGGGGGAGCCCTCTATTTATAGGGTTGGAGAAATGGCCAAAGTTGTCATGGGACATAGCATGTCATTACCAATTTTTTGGTTTTCCTGGATTTAAGAGAATATTATGGACTTTAAGGGGATTTTGCAATTATGATGTCTGGATGCAAAGTGGTCCGCACGGACCAATCTGCAGGCTCAATATTTTGCAAATTTCTAAAAAGTCCTTTTGCCTTTTCATCCCAGAAAGGCCCCACCTTAGTTTGGTTGGTGGTTTTTGGGGTTTTTGAAGGCTACGAGTGTTCGGGATCACGTTTGTTTGAGTTTGCGATGTTTCCCGTGCTCTTGAAAGGGAGCGATCCAGATTGGGGTACTTGCAGAAGCCCCTCGACGATGTCACTCATGAAGGAAGTGGGTCATCGATAAGATAAGGGACCCAAATCAGGATCGCTTGCTGAGAGAGAAGGTAACCGTGTAGGTCGATTCGTGAGGACGTGGTAGTGTCCTGAGATGACCGCTTGGGTCAGCTGTGAGGAAGTGGTGGTGTCCTAAGGAGACCGTGTGGGTCGGCTATGAGGACGTGGTGGTGTCCTAAGGTGACCGCTTGGGTCGGCTGGCTGGACCCTTTGACAGGATTCCTATGTATCTTGTATGGGAATCAAGCCTGAACGTAGTTCGTGTATGAGGACGTGTGATGTCCTTTGACTAAGACTTTGTGCATGGACGTGTCGGTGTCCATAAGGTGAAGTGGTGAGCGGACGTGTCAGTGTCCTAAGATGAAATGGTGAGTTGACATGTCGGTGTCCATGAGGTGACCGTTTAGGTTGGATGGCTGGACCCTTTGATAGGATTCCTACGTATCCCGTATGGGAATCAAGCCTGATCGTAGTTCGGAAATCATGAGTGCATTGTCGTGTATGAGGAAGTGTGATGTCCTCTGACTAAGACTCTGTGCATGGACATGTCGGTGTCCTGTGGTGTGTAATCTTACTAGAAGATGTGTAATCTTACGAGAAGATAGGTAATCTTACGAGAATATAGGTAATCTTACGAAAAGATGGGTAATCTTATGAGAAGATAGGTAATCTTACGAAAAGATAGGTAATCTTACGAGAAGATAGGTTTGTAGTGTGGGAGGATGTGTTTTGTCCTCTAGTTGTGTCATGATGAGGACATGTTATGTTCTCTAACTGAGGTTTTGTCGTTTATGAGGACGTGTCGGTGTCCATGAGGTGAAGTAGTGGGCGGACGTGTCGGTGTCCTGAAATGAAATGGTGAGTGGACATGTCGGAGTCCTAAGATGAAGTGGTGAGCGGACGTGTCGGTGTCCTAATGATAATGTTTTGGGACATTTATGCGGTCTTTCGGACCGGGTAATTTAAAGCCTTTAGGGCTACGGATAATGATTTGAGAAATTTATGCGGTCTTCCGGACCGGGTAATTTAAAGCCTTCCGGGCTACGGATAATGATTTGGCAAATTTATGCGGTCTTACGGACTAGGTAATTTAAAGCATTCCGGGCTACGGATAATGATTTGGGGAATTTATACGGTCTTCCGGATCGGGTAATTTAAAGCCTTCCGGGGCTACAGATACTGATTTGGGGAATTTATACGGTCTTCCGGACCGGGTAATTTAAAGCCTTTCGGGCTACGGATAATAATGAGGACGTGTTATGTCCTCTGACTGAGGTTGTGTCCTGCATGAGGACGTGTTATGTCCTTTGACTGAAGTTGTGTCATGCATGAGGACGTGTTATGTCCTCTGGCTGAAGTGATGTCGTGTATGAGGACGTGTTATGTCCTCTGACTTAAGTGATGTCGTGTTATGAGGACGAGTAATGTCCTCTGTTTGAAGTGATGTCGTGCATGAGGACGTGTTATGTCCTCTGACTGAAGTGATGTCGCGTATGAGGACGTATCATGTCCTCTGACTGCATTTGTGTCGTGTATAAGGACGTGTTATGTGAGCACCCCAACCCGGGACCTAACGCGTGTCCCGAGCTTGAGAAGCCCAAACTAAGAAAAACCATCTAAGTTTTTTTAAAAAAACATTTATTTGCCTTTAAAAGAAAACCACTTTTTCATTACTTCCAAATTAAAATCATTTGATAATATCTCCACTTGGAGTAAATCCAACAACAACTTTATTAAATCGTAATCTGATCAATTACATTGAAAACCCTAATTAACATTGTTTAGCAAAAGAGTTTTCCATACAAATTATAAAAGAGAAATATCTAATAAATACCCTAACAACCAACTCCTATACTTATCCTGACAAGTCCCCAAAAGCAAGAGTCCAAACTCTTTCCCCGGCCTCACTGGTTCAGGTCACCTGTCTCAGCACAATCTAAAACAGTAAAAGGGAAGGGGTGAGAATAAATCTCAATAAGCTATTATGAATACAACAAGATGCCAAACAAGATGCAACACAGAGCATGGTCACAAATAACACATTATGAAAGTGGTAAACACCTTACGTTACCTCATTTTACCTTTCCCGTCTGAACAATAAGTCGTACAACGTGGGAGTAAAACTCCGCTCTTTGGTGAATTGCCCCCATGCACCTTCACCACTTATAGGTCTCATACCCCAGAGATCCATATAAGAAAATAGGATACTTATATGACCCTTATTCAGAGTATCATATAATATCAGCGCTACTGTAAAGCTTTTGGCTTCATACAGAGCATTCCACCTAATCACCAAATCGCAGCGGTCTGTAAGGCTTCTGGCTCAATACAGTCGCTAGCACACCCACTCTGTGGCCACAGAGGGGACGGTCCCAGGTATGATGAACCTTCAATCACTTATAGAACAAATCCATAATTGATTGAATTCCATTATACCCCCGAGTATCAACACGTTCAAGCACATAATAGATACTTGAAATAAAATCCACAAAGGGGATAAGAACAACATGGTAATGTATACTCATGTTAAATCAATACTATAGTGCAACAGTTCAATTTAATACACTATGCATAATACCATTAACGAATATAAATTCAAGTAAGGTATCCATATAACCACATAATCCACACCGGGATACAATATAATCAACATGCTAGATAATCCACAACTGGGATACAATACAACCATATACCAAATAATCCACACTTGGGATACAATATAACAATACCAAATAATCCCCACTTGGGATACAATAAAACAATACCAAATAATCCCCACTTGGGATACAATATAACAATATCAACTAATCCCCACTTGGAATAACAATGCCACAATGTGATACATAAACATTTCTAACTAACGCAATGGTGTAATTATAGTCTCTACACTATTCAACTAATCACCAAGGGTATGAGGTAAGTAAGGCCACTATGAGTCATAAACCATTCCTACATAATCATTATACAACCTCAAATAGCCTTAATAGAGGTGCAAGATCTACTTCCCAAGTTTGAACTACTTTGGTGGAGTTACTAACCAAGCTTATCAACCATTTTCCGGACAATATTTAAAATACTTCCCCAATTCCCTTTTGACCTAATAAAACTTCATTGAATAGCTCAAGCATTCTACTTTAATCTAAGTTAAAGAGGTATCATTCATAGTCTAGGTTGAATAGGTTTAAACAGCTCCAAAAACAGTTCAATGTCACCAGGCCAGGGCACGACTCGTGCCCCAGGGCACGACTCGTGCCCCTTTGGCCTTTCCCAGATTCACTCGTCCCTTAGCAAGCACGACTCGTTCCTTTCCCAGGGCACGACTCATGCCTGAGGGCACGACTCGTGCCAATTTCCCCTTAATTTGATCAGAACGATTGGACTCCTATTCCACGAGTCGTATCCATGAATTGGCCATGGGCACGACTCGTGCCAAGGGGCACGACTCGTGCCACGGCCAGATTCAGGTATCACAGCAGCCTTAAATCACTAAGTCAAGAAAACCCAAAAATCCAACTTAAACTTCCTCTCAATTGTGAACATAAGAATATTTACCAACCTTCCTAATATCATTATAACCCATTTAAACCCAAATTAGTATCAATTTAGTATTCAATATCCATGTCAACAATCCAAACAATTAAGACCAATCTAACCCTTTCACTTACTTAATTAATTCTCCCATTCCACTATCCCATTTCACATATAACCTTCTTAATCTAACTCAACCCATTTCCTTACACTCTTGATCATTTTCCTTAAACCACAACATCATTCTATGACATTAATCAATGTATCAACTCTAAGCATCAAAGAACCATTATAATAACAATAACAACACCAAATAGTTCATGAACATTAAATAGAAGGAAAGGTCATAATAATCCCATTAAAGTCTTTAACATATTACTCCCAATATACCCTCATTCATTGAACTTAGGCCCCCATCTCATACCTAAAATCAATTCAACCTTAAATAAACAATTTTACTCAAATAACATCAATTAAAATTTCCAAAATCCTTTTCTTTCATCAAAGCATTTATTAGCACATAAAATGGCAATTATTAGAAAGAAGTCATAATAACTTACCTTAGCAAATATGAGATGAAACTATGATTTCTCTAGCTTGATGCGTTCCCCTCAACTCCACGAACGCGAAAGTACAACCGGATCGCCAAATAGAGAAGAATTGAATTTACTACAATTTTTAGAAGGAGGGGATTGGAGGTGGAGCTTCCATGGAGAAAATGAAAGGAGTAAGAAGAAGAAAAAATGATGAGGGAAGGAGTAGGATGAGGAGGATAATGGGAGGGGATGGGGAAAGTATGGGATAAGTTGACTAAGAGGGTGATGGGAGGAAAAGAGGGGAAATGGCCCCCCATGCCATAATAAATAAAGTCTTTCCACAACCTAAAATAAAGCCCCACATTTTATTTATGTATCCATTTCTATTATTATACTTCTCCCAAGAACATTATTTTATTTCCCAATCATTTCATCCTAATATAAGAAAGCAAGGATATAAAGTGAACACATAATATCAACAATAATATTAAAAGCACATAAGGTCAACAATTAATATAAAAGGCATATAATATGATACTAAAATAGTGCCTAGGTTTAGGGTCGTTACACTCACTCCCCCTTAAAGAAAATTCGCCCCGAATTTTAAACTTGATAATCTCAATGATCAAATAAAAAGATTACCTCTCACGTATTTCAAATTACAACTTTCAAATAGTTTTCTCAATGACATGATTCTTCTATACATTTCACAACCCGAATACTCTAGAATCTTTATTCCGAACTTACGATGCTAATAACTCTCAATGGTTCTCCCACATAAATCAAATCTGCTTACTCATCATTAGTTGAAGGACTCCATACTAACAAGGAATCATGCAAATGAATTTTTCCATGCTAAGCTTCACACAGTACCCATTTCAATGCTTAAACTAAAAACTACTATTATATGCAAACTTGCTAAGATTAACTTAACTTTTCAAGTTGAAAGGAGATCATCACCCAACACACAACCTATTCATCAAGAATTTGGATAGTCTTCTAATCTCTTCCTTTAAAGTAACTAAATTCTTCAAACTCTTAGGATCAGTAACAACTCTCAAAGGGAGCTTCAAAAAGATAAAGTTCCTACTTAAATAACGCAACACAATTGCAGCCACTTCCGAGTAAAGGATAAGAAAATTTCTCTTATCTAAGTTAACTTCCTCAAAGCATACGCTATCCCTTTCCCATGTCCCATAATATCACAACCAAATTTTCCTCTAATACACACTTAAAATTTCACAAAGTCCTCACATCCACTAGGTAAGGTAAAAATCGGATCTATAGTCTACCTATTCTCCATCTCTATCAATATGATTCATCATTATTACATCCCACGCCATTTATATATCCTCTAGGGTTAACTAAAATTTCAATTCTCAAGAACTCCTTAAAAATTCTTTCGATAGCACCTGCCAACCCAAAGATCACGGACTCAATCCTCGTAAGATCCATGGTAACCCCCGAGCTTAAGACTATAAACCCAAAATTTGGAATCCTCTCGAGCCAACTCACACTAGCTAAACTAAGCATACAAGGACTCCTCACAAGGAATCATTAACCCAACACTCAAGTGATTTTCATGATCTTCCCGAAACTTTAATTAACAAAGAGACCATCAATCCTAATTACCATAAAGCCATAGAAATAAGGATTAAAATTCTGATTATCATACTTAGAATCAACACATGAGATACTTTGATGGAAACACAATTACCATCTACTCACAACTAGCAAGAAAATTTTCCGGAAAGACTTCTTCTGCAAGTCTAACACATACTCATTACCCTTCACACTTTTAACCAAAACTTTCTGCCTTTAATGCTTATATAACAAGAATACCATATAAAGGTTTATCTATATCAAATACCAATATAATCAAATTTGGTATAGAAAAGGAGACTCACTTCTTATGATAGTCTACCAATGCACAGCAACTACTTAACCCTCCAGGTCAAGTATATCTCATAAATCACAGATTGGTAATCATACCAATCAACTGGCAATACATGCCCAGCTATAACCACACCACCATCGTTGTAAACCAAAGGAGATTCGAGGTACTCTCTCATAAGAGCAGAAACCTCTTTCACATAAAACAATCTCAAGCAATGTATGCCACATGGAAGCAAAATGCTATGCCAAACATAAATGACATGAACAGGATCTATAAAATATGACCCCTAACTTCTGAGACAGGTATTATACCTCTAGTGACCTTTGAGGGATCTATTTCTCCTAGACCCGAAGCACATACTCGGCCTTGGACCTTCACTTTACAATACCATTTTACCCTAGATAATATTGTTATTACTAAATCTTCCTTCAATTCCTTTCATGATCATTCTAACTTAACTAAAATGGATACAGAATTCCCAATAACTTTGAATATCAACCTTACCACATTCATTCCAAAACCACCATTTCCTGTTTATTTTCAAAGCCCTATTAATTTGACTAACCATTACAACCACCATGTATCTCGCCTAACACATCATATACTATATATATGACCACAATTCAACAACAACTATACCACTTAGTCAACTTTAATTATAAGGTTCTCAAATGATACCACATACCTTCTCCAAGCCATATAACCTTATTACTCTATCTTTCCACTTTAAACCATATCTTATTATCACTATTCGCCATTTTCATTCACCCACTACCCAAGTTATTTTCATTATTTTTACACATCAAAAGCCACCCAACAATACTCTCTCCACCATATATTAACCTTTATGATACCCTTTTCAATTACCAACCTATATTTTATCAAACCAACACTCTACTCATTTCCAAACCCCTTTTTTTTTTTTTCAAAAGCCAAGCAAATTGTCAAACTTATCAATAATCATTTATAGGGTACTAATAGTATCATTACTATCATATAACATGTATAACAACAACTTTACAACTTAGCCAACTTCATTAAAAGGAACCCGAAGTAATATCACATACTTAAATCATTTTTCTTAACATCAATACTATACCAAAATTTCACTATATCATATCTCAACTAATTTAACAAATTTCAATCCAAGTAAAACGTACCAACCCACCTGCAACATTTCCCATATTCAACCCAATACCATTTTAATTCATTACTAAAATACCATGAGTGTGAGGCTACAATTTAAACATTCTTCATTTTCTAAAACCTTTCGCTGGTCATCATTGTTTCCAGCCATTAGAACAAACTCCTGCACTAAACACTCGGCGTCAATTACCACACACTCCCCCTTAGTTTAGACATCTTCCCTTGACCTCTAAACTAAGCTTAGATACCAACTGTGAGCACCCCAACCCGGGACCTAACGCGTGTCCCGAGCTTGAGAAGCCCAAACTAAGAAAAACCATCTAAGTTTTTTTTTAAAACATTTATTTTCATTTAAAAGAAAACCACTTTTTCATTACTTCCAAATTAAAATCATTTGATAATATCTCCACTTGGAGTAAATTTAACAACAACTTTATTAAATCGTAATCTGATCAATTACATTGAAAACCCTAATTAACATTGTTTAGCAAAAGAGTTTTCCATACAAATTATAAAAGAGAAATATCTAATAAATACCCTAACAACCAACTCCTATACTTATCCTGACAAGTCCCCAAAAGCAAGAGTCCAAACTCTAGCCCCGGCCTCACTGGTTTAGGTCACCTGTCTCAGCACAATCTAAAACAGTAAAAGGGAAGGGGTGAGAATAAATCTCAATAAGCTATTATGAATGCAGCAAGATGCCAAACAAGATGCAACACATAGCATGGTCACACATAACACATTATGAAAGCGGTAAACACCTTACGTTACCTCATTTTACCTTTTCCGTCTGAACAATAAGTCGTATAACGTGGGAGTAAAACTCCGCTCTTTGGTGAATTGCCCTTATGCACCTTCACCACTTATAGGTCTCATACCCCAGAGATCCATATAAGAAAATAGGATACTTATATGACCCTTATTCAGAGTATCATATAATATCAGCGCTACTGTAAATCTTTTGGCTTCATACAGAGCATTCCACCTAATCACCAAATCGCAGCGGTCTGTAAGGCTTCTGGCTCAATACAGTCGCTAGCACACCCACTCTGTGGCCACAAAGGGGACGGTCCCAGGTATGATGAACCTTCAATCACTTATAGAACAAATTCATAATTGATTGAATTCCATTATACCCCCGAGTATCAACACGTTCAAGCACATAATAGATACTTGAAATAAAATCCACAAAGGGGATAAGAACAACATGGTAATGTATACTCATGTTAAATCAATACTATAGTGCAACAGTTCAATTTAATACACTATGCATAATACCATTAACGAATATAAATTCAAGTAAGGTATCCATATAACCACATAATCCACACCGGGATACAATATAATCAACATGCTAGATAATCCACAACTGGGATACAATACAACCATATACCAAATAATCCACACTTGGGATACAATATAACAATACCAAATAATCCCCACTTGGGATACAATAAAACAATACCAAATAATCCCCATTTGGGATACAATATAACAATATCAACTAATCCCCACTTGGAATAACAATGCCACAATGTGATACATAAACATTTCTAACAAACGCAATGGTGTAATTATAGTCTCTACACTATTCAACTAATCACCAAGGGTATGAGGTAAGTAAGGCCACTATGAGTCATAAACCATTCCTACATAATCATTACACAACCTCAAATAGCCTTAATAGAGGTGCAAGATCTACTTCCCAAGTTTGAACTACTTTGGTGGAGTTACTAACCAAGCTTATCAACCATTTTCCGGACAATATTTAAAATACTTCCCCAATTCCCTTTTTACCAAATAAAACTTCATTGTATAGCCCAAGCATTCCACTTTAATCTAAGTTAAAGAGCTTTCATTCATAGTCTAGGTTCAATAGGTTTAAACAGCTCCAAAAACAGTTCAATGTCATCAGGCCAGGGCACGACTCATGCCCCAGGGCACGAATCGTGCCCCTTTGGCCTTTCCCAGATTCACTCGTCCCTTAGCAAGCACGACTCGTTCTTTTCCCAGGGCACGACTCGTGCCTGAGGGCACGACTCGTGCCAATTTCCCCTTAATTTGATCAGAACGATTGGACTCCTATTCCACGAGTCGTATCCACGAATTGGCCATGGGCACGACTCGTGCCAAGGGGCACGACTCGTGCCACGGCCAGATTCAGGTATCACAGCAGCCTTAAATCACTAAGTCAATAAAACCCAAAAATCCAACTTAAACTTCCTCTCAATTGTGAACATAAGAATATTTACCAACCTTCCTAATATCATTATAACCCATTTAAACCCAAAGTAGTATCAATTTAGTACTCAATATCCATGTCAACAATCCAAACAATTAAGACCAATTTAACCCTTTCACTTACTTAATTAATTCTCCCATTCCACTATCCCATTTCACATATAACCTTCTTAATCTAACTCAACCCATTTACTTACACTCTTGATCATTTTCCTTAAACCACAACATCATTCTATGACATTAATCAATGTATCAACTCTAAGCATCAAAGAACCATTATAATAACAATAACAACACCAAATAGTTCATGAACATTAAATAGAAGGAAAGGTCATAATAATCCCATTAAAGTCTTTAATATATTACTCCCAATATACCCTCATTTATTCAAATTAGGCCCCCATCTCATATCTAAAATCAATTCAACCTTAAATAAACCATTTTACTCAAATAACATCAATTAAAATTTCCAAAATCCTTTTCTTTCATCAAAGCATTTATTAGCACATAAAATGGAAATAATTAGAAGGAAGTCATAATAACTTACCTTAGAAAATATGAGATGAAACTATGATTTCTCTAGCTTGATGCGTTCCCCCCAACTCCACGAACGCGAAAGTACAACCGGATCGCCAAATGGAGAAGAATTGAATTTACTACATTTTTTAGAAGGAGGGGATTGGAGGTGGAGCTTCCATGGAGAAAATGGAAGGAGTAAGAAGAAGAAAAAATTATGAGGGAATGAGTAGGATGAGGAGGATAATGGGAGGGGATGGGGAAAGTATGGGATAAGTTGACTAAGAGGGTAATGGGAGGAAAAGAGGGGAAATGGCCCCCCATGCCATAATAAATAAAGTCTTTCCACAACCTACAATAAAGCCCCACATTTTATTTATTTATCCATTTCTATTATTATACTTCTCCCAAGAACATTATTTTATTTCCCAATCATTTCATCCTAATATAAGAAAGCAAGGATATAAAGTGAACACATAATATTAACAATAATATTAAAATCACATAAGGTCAACAATTAATATAAAAGGCATATAATATGATACTAAAATAGTGCCTAGGTTTAGGGTCGTTACATGTTATGTCCAATGAATGAAGTGATGTCGTGCATGAGGACGTGTTATGTCCTCTGACTGAAGTGATGTCGTTCATGAGGACGTGTTATGTCCACTGACTGAAGTTGTGTCGTGTATGAGGACGTGTTATGTCCTCTGACTGAAGTGATGTCATGTATGAGGACGTGTCATGTCCTCTGACTGAAGTTGTGTCGTGCATGCATGAGGACGTGTTATGTCCTATGACTGAAGTGATGGTTCAAGAGGATGAACCTAGTGTTTGGAACTGGTGGGAGGCAGGCTTGCCTCGTGTTTTGTCCGCTAGGGAAATGTTCGGGCTTACTTTGATGGTCAGCTTTTGTTTGCTGGGGATATGTACTTTCGTACGGTCTTACTTTGATGGCCGTTTGACTTTTTGTCCTATGGGGAAGGGGTTCGGGCTTACTTTGATGGCCGGTTTTTATTTCGTGTTTTGTGTTTTGGAGGCATTTTGTGCCTTGAGATTTGTGCTTGAAGGCATTTTGTGCCTTTTGTGTTTGTTTTGCCATTTAGTGGGCGAGGTTCGAACTTACGATGACGGCCAGTTTTAATTTTACCGTTTAGTGGGTGAGGTCCAGGCTTACGATGACGGCCGGTGTTAATTTTATCGTTTAGTGGGCAAGGTTCGGGCTTACGATGACGCCTGGGATTTGTTTTACCGTTTAGTGGGCAAGGTTCGGACTTACGATGACGGCCGGGGTTAGTTTTACCATTTAGTGGGCGAGTTCCGGGCTTATGATGACGGCCGGTGTTAATTTTACCGTTTAGTGGGCGAGATTCGGGCTTACGATGATGGCCGAGGTTAATTTTACCGTTTAGTGGGCAAGGTCCGGACTTACGATGACGACCGGTGTTTGTTTTGTTTTGTTGTGTTAAGGATCAAACTGCGTGAATCTTGCTGAAAATGGCCTTTGGACGGCTAAGGACAAAGATTGTATGGGCAAAAGGGGGATTTTGCCTGAAAATGCAAAGTGGTCCGCATGGATCCACTAGCCTTGCAAAGTGGTCCATGCGGATTGGTATGGGAATTTGATTTCCCCCTAATCAAAACCAGACTTCAGCAATGAACACCAACTCCATTTTATTCTTCTGTTCGAACGAGAGAGAGAGAGAAAGAGAGAAAAAAATTTGAATTTTGTTCAAAAATTTCCTAAGGAATTCTTCCGAGTTGATTGAATTTCATGCTATCATGGTGGAAAGAATCAAACGAGGTCGTCGTCAAAGGGGCCAAGAGGCCATGGAGAGGAGATTGGATCTCTAAAGGAATTGTTCTTCCTTCGTGCCTTCAACAAGGAATCCGGATGTGTTGTATCCGGATTCGGAGGTGCACAACTTGCGGGGGAGGACCGTAAGGGAGGTAAGAAGTCAATTTTTTTGCTTTGATTTTTGCTTGAAATGATGTATGCTAGAACTAGGTTTTGTTTTTTACATATTTGGAGCTTTTGTTGTTGCCATGCTCACTTTGTGAAATTTACGATGAATTATTGAAATTGAGCATGTAAGAATTGTGGGTATGTGATTTTTGTGCAAAAATGTGGAGTTTAGCTCTTATTTGTGAAAATAAAGTGCCTCTCTTTGAAATGCATGCTTCGGTAACTTGTACCTTATGCTATTTCCGTATGTACATTATGAAAAAATTGCCGTGTAGGGACGTACTTTGTGTAAAAGTGTATGTAAAATGGATGCCGCATTTTCGTGACGGACTTTTGTTTGAAAACGTGTGTCATGGGTGTCGTGTTTTTGTGACGGACTTTGTTGAAAATGTGTCATGTACCATGTTTTTGTGACAGACTTTTTGAAAAATTGCCGTGTAGTGACGGTCTTTGCTTGAAAATGTGACGTGTGCCGTGTTTTGCGACGAACTTTTGAAAAATTGTCGTGTAGAGACGGACTTTGTTTGAAAATGTGACGTGTTCCGTGTTTTTGTGACGGACTTTTGAAAAATTGTCGTGTAGAGACGGACTTTGAGTTGTAAAATGTGTGTCGTGTTTTTATGACGAACTTAGTGTTGTAAACGTGTGCCGTATTTTTGTGACGGTCTTTGAAAATGTGTCGTGTAGGGACGAACCCCTTTTTGAGAAAATTGTGTAGTGTGTGCCGTGTTTTCATTTTTAAAACCTTTAGAAAATGTCCAAGTAACTTATCACTAGCTAACCGATGTAAACCAGTTGCACAGCGGATAAAGTATTACTGGTTTAACTCACTCAAAGTGATCGGTTGACACAAGGTATTTCAAAGAAAGTAAGTTAAAATTATCATGCAATATATTTTCCAGTAGTAAAGACAAACAAGCGGTTGGTATGAATCAAAGGTAGTACCAGTTGATAGATTTCAACAGGTTACTAGATAAGATATAATGAGCAAGCAAAGAAACAAAAAGACACAGTTGTTTGAAGAGGTTCACAGTGTTAAATAACTGCTACATCCTCTACCAAGTTTGGTCAAAACTTGGATTTGTGAAAAGTGAACTATTAATGATTCTATACTATTACAAGTTGCAAGCCTTATAATTGAAGGCTGCCAAAAGTAAAGTGATCACTAATGGATCGTGCTACAAGATTGACCAAGTGTTTTCAAGAGATGTGTTCACAAGTTGAACGGATTTCTCTTGGGTGTGTGTTGTGTTCAATCAATGTGTTCTTAACTACGTCTTGTTGGGGAACACTTACATAAATTGATTGATGTACACAGTGTATGTTCTAAATAGATAATCTAGTGAATATGTAGGACTTGAATGCCTTGAACTTTAATGCTTGATTGTACTTGCAGTTCTTGACAAACTCACTCTCAAAGATCTTCAATGCACCAACCCTCTTCAATGCTCTGATGAAGGTATTTATAGTGTTCTTCAAAATAGAGCTATTATCTTTGAAGGGGTTGAAAGGATGACTTGGACTGACAAGCATTTAATAAGAAAATCTTATGCATTAAATGCCTGAGATTTTATGAAGAGATTTTCCACTAGATAGAGGAGGTTGTTTTGAGTACTGGTAAGAAATCGGCTAAGGCATATCTGACCGGTTAGAGAGGTCAACCGGTTAGAGCAACTTACAGAACAAGTTAACCAGATTACAACTTGGAAAATCTTCAGGGTCTTCAAGTCTTCATTCTTTGAGAAAATTACATTAATAAAAACACTGGCACTAGCACTAAAGGGAACCCAAGATACATAGAAAAATCTAATTGGTCTAGTTAAAATTAGGGGTCCTCAATAATGCTTATTATGATTTGGATTAAGCAATTCTAAAGCTATACATATATTTGACTAACAATCTCCTCCTAATTGCTTAAGTCCAATCATCCTAGGTTTACATCTATCTTAACTTAGTAAAAGAATGATCAAGAATTTATCTTTTAATTTCAGTCATTCCCTAAGTCAAGTGACAACTTGATGTAACCTAAGTAAAGCTTACAAAATGAAAGCTTTAAAAAATAAAGGAAAAGAAATTTGAATGAATGAAACAACCTGCAAAGTGAAACAGTTAGTAGCAGTGATGTCATTCAAAAACATAAAGGAAATTCAAGAAAGCAAAACATTTAAATGAACAAGTTTAGGGTTCAGAAATTCTCATTGATAATCATCTGCAAATCGGTCGAAAGAAAAATATTTATATCATCGCTTACATTCTATTCTGGAGTAGGAGCGGTTGAGTCCTTGTCCTTTGATGTAGATATTGGTGTAGCCGATGTGACCGGTTCTAACCTTGATCTCTTAGATTCTCTCTTTGCTTTCTTCTCTTTCTTCTCTTCTCTCTTTCTTTTCTTCTTCTCCACTAACTAACTGAGATTTACCCACTGACCATCGGCAAACTTTTTCAATAAAATCTCATTCTGGGCCTTGACCTTGGTCAGTTCTTCATTAGCCTTCTTCAGGTCAGCAACCATTTCACGATTCTTCTGGTCAGCTTTATTGAGCTCATCGGTTGACTCATTGAAAAGAGATTGAACTGCTGCAGCTTGCACCTAGCTTCTGATTGGTATTGGTTGAACTCTCAAGTTACAAGATAAGATCGATTATGGTAGAATCTTTTGAGTCTAGCTGATTCACATATTTACCAATAGCTTGAGCAACTCCGGTCTCAACTCTGCCTACAGCTTTAGCAACTCTAGTTTCAACTTTAGATAACCTCCTTTCTTCTTCCTCCTGATTGGACTTAAGAAGGTTTTCCAACAGGGCATCATGAAGCTCAATCAAATCATTTACAACGGTTGGCCTGGTTAAATCATCATCATTTTCTGGGGAAGCAACCGGTTGGAGAGGAGAACCAGATATTGCATCGGTTGAAGGAGCATCGGTAATAGGGGCATCAGCTGGAGGAGAGGATTTGGATGAAGAAGTGTCGGTTGAAGTAGAGAATGGACCAATTGGAGATAGATCGGTTGGGGTTTGATCGGCTAGGGGAGGATGACCGATAGAGACTATTTGACCGGTAGGAGAGACATCAATGCGAAGATCGGCTGGAGGCATTATCCCATTATCTTCAAAGCACATCTCCACATCAAAATCTAACTCCAATAATTCAGCAGCAATAGGAGCTAGAGGTATGTCATTCTGCCTTAACCTTATCAGATAACTCATCTTCAAAACATTCAACAGAAGAGAGGCATGTCTAATGTTGCTTTAAGGTTTCACACTACCATCTCTTCTTACTGACAACCTAGGCACTTGAGGCATTAAGCCCACCATTTTTGTTACCTCAAATGACCAGGTAAATATTTTCAACTCTAAAACTTGGGTCATTCGGTTATTGAGTGAAAGATAGCGGATAAATATGTTGTTAGTTGAAAGGGAGCATTCAACTGGTCGGGGTGACCGACTGATAGGTCGATCACCAATATGAAGACCTCTTGACCGACGATGTTTGTAGACTGGCATTTTTCGGAGCAGCTGGTCTTTTCTTCAACCGCAAGATTTTGGGAGTTTGAAATTTCTGGCTTGTTTCACTAGGGCCAACGGTTTTGGTCAAGTGGGTAGGAGTGTCGGCTGGACGGGCTCCTACCTTTCCAACTTGAATCACATCAACAAACACTCCCAACCTATCTTCTCTCCTTTTTGCTTGAAGTACATCGGCTATGGAAGGAGCCATAGGGATCGGTTGAAAGCTGGACCGGCTAGATATCTTCTCATGCAAGTCAAAAAGAAACATCCCGTTTGATAATCGGGGAATGGAAGCTCTGGAAGTGTAATAATTTTGGGTAGACATGAGATCCTTCTGATCAACAAAGAAATCAAAGGAAGCTGGTGGATGAGCAGCATCAAATAGATTGTAATCAAATGGCTCAGGGGCCTTGAATACTACTTCATCTTCATCCTTAAAGAAATCAGAAGTGGATGAATCCTCCTCAAAAATTGGCTCTATCTCCTCCTCAACTGATTTTCCCTTCAACAGGGTACTGGCCTGATGATGAATGTATTTTTCAATACCCACTTCTTGTAATAAAACCCTCGCAAGTACGAGTGCCAACTTGTAGCAATATACTATTGTAGGGGTCGAACCACAGAGACTCGGGTTGTTTGTTTTAGAGTAAAGATGCACAATTAAACAAGTAAAGGAAAGGGGGGTGGGTTGGTTTTGAAAATAACAAATAACTATAATGATCAAGATTTAAAATTAAAGCTAGGAATAACAAGTAAACAAAGATAACAATTTCAAATAGAGATGAAAATAATAATGAGAAAGAATTCCATGGATTGGATTTCATTTAATCACAAAATACTATGCCATTAACTTAGAAAAATATATTAATTTCTATCTTGGGTTCAATCACCAAAGTCAAGATTGGTGCGGTAAGGCCGCCGGATTTCAATCTATTAAATCCTATTCAATCACATTTCGCAAATCAAGTCCAAGTGATTAAAAAGGAAAAATTTAAGCTTTAAAGATTTTATAAACCAAAACCCATGTAGTATCAATCAAGAAAATCAATGGATTTCATCATCTAGCAAAAGTCTAAGTCAAAATCCCCAAATCAATATAAGAAATTGACACCCATAAAGTTAAAAGAAGGAAATTAGGAATCAACCACAATTTAATCCAAGAAACTTTCACGAAAAGAGTAAAGATGAACAAGATATCAATTAATGAGGTAAAATAATCAATGGCATAACATAAGTGACTAAATTACCATCCAATCCATGAAATTAATAGTTTAGCTACACATATTAAACATTAAATAAAAGAAAATTAATTAAAGACATAACTAGAATATACCAAATTGAAAAAAGTTCAATACTTGAAGAAATCCCCAAATATTTCTCTCACTCCTCTTGCCTCCTTTTGTTCCACCCAATCAAACTTAACCCTAAAATTAAAATACATCTTCTATTTTTTTATTTTTTTTTGGTGAAAGGAGGACGGTACCTCCCTAGATTTTATTAATAATGAAAAGAAAGTACAAACGTGGTGGGGGACATGACAACCTCAACCACCAATAAAGAAACCTAAGGGGGGAGTCCTTACACATGACGTAAGGTCCTCTACAATAAAGGGAAGGGAAGCTAGAGTACATAGAAAATAAAACAAAAAGGAATCTAGCCATAACCAACTAACTAAGCCTAAAATAAGGAGTCCTTGCCTTATCGAGAGAAAGAAGCCTTTGCAATGATGAGGACGATCATGAAAATGTAACAGAGTGATATTCATCTCAACATCAGCAGCCATGTTGGCTAAACCATCTGCAACACCATTACCCTCTCTCAGAATATGTCTTTCTTGGGGTTTAAGATTTGGGATCCATCTGTAGAAATCAAAATACCAAGAACAACATTTTAAGTTAGAACATTTTATTGAGTTATGTTAATCAGAATATGTTCATAACCTAGAAAATTTTTTGAGTGTTCTAACATTAATATTCATAACTTAGAAAACTTTTGAATTTTTTAAGAGTTATTACCAGAAAAGTTTGAAGGTTGATGAAGAAGAATGAAGAACATATGAAGATTTGAAGAACACATATGAACTTGAAGAACTTTGAGTGCAGTAGGATCCTTAACCGGTTAGAAACTTGAATCTTGCAGAGTACGTTTGAGAATTCTAGGTTTCAAAAGTTTTAAATGTTTGCTTTTGAATTTCTTTTATAGGGAGAGAGAGAGAATGGAAGGCGAAGGGGTTATATTGGGAGAAACAAAATGAGTTCAAACATTTTAACTGGTTTACATGAAAATAGGGATAATTTAAACACGATTTTAAATATGGAAGCTTAAAAATAGGTTCGTGTATGCAACAGTTATGTTTAAACACAATAATGAACAAAAAGAATAGCCTTTTGGATAAATGAGAATGATACAGAGATTGCCTTTTTTATCAAAATTAAAATTTTGATCTACCTAGGAAAGGAAAGGAAAGGAAAAGTTGTAGACAGCTCACTGTGTTGTGTCAGACAACCGGCTGACAAGACAGGAAGGACAGCAGGGTCAGAGGATAAGCCGGTTAAAACGAATTGGGAAATTGGATCCGGCCGCAGTTCATCGGTTGATCGATTGACCGGTTGAAGGCTTGACCGGTTACAGCTTTTAACCGGTTGAGAGATATGATAGGTCAGGTGCAATGACCAGTTAAGAGATGATTTGCCGTCGGTTGGGAGCCATCGGTTAGGTTGAATTAGCAGCAATGGTATGTTGAGGGGTAAAATGGGGATTTCGCCTTTTGATTAGTTGATAGCTTACACAAGTAACAAAGTTAGCACAGTTTATCCATGAATATCAATCATGCCTAGTTCACCTATAAGGAATTCAAATCTTTTAATGTCTAAGGGTTTTGTCAATATATCAGCTAACTGATAATCAGTATGAACCTTTAAGAGAATAACATTACCCTTTTCAACATGATCCTTGAGGAAGTGGTATTTGATGTCTATGTGCTTTATCTTGGAATGCATCACATGATTGTTGGAGACTGAGATAGTTGAGGTGTTGTCACAGTAGATGGGACACACTTCATTAGGAATTTCATAGTCCACCAGTTGTTGCTTCATCCATAGGTTTTGTGATCAGCAACTTCCAGCAGCTATGTGTGATATACCCCCCCCCCACAACGATCCAATTTGGGGCCCGACAAACTTTGGAGTTTGAAAAGATTTTTGGATTTAGGTCTATCTTTAGAGGACTTAAAAAATTAAACGGAGTAGCCACTCCATTTAAGTTTAGGGCCAAAACTTTGAAAAATGCCCGAAAGTAGAGAAAGGGGGTTCAGAGGTCACGTTACACTCCGGGAAGAACACTTGACGTTCACCCAGAATGCCTCGTATGACAAGTCTTTCCAACTTGAAACTTTGTGTGTGTGTGTTTTGAAAAGGTTTGACTTAAAAGGATTTTCTGGAAAAAAATGAATCTGCTGGACTGGACTGTAAAATAGTTTTAAAACAGTGATGAAACTGTAAAAAAGGCAGAAATTGAAACTGTATGCAGATGACAATATCATCCGCGTGGATGATTCTGGCATGATGAATTCATCCACGCGGACAACCCTGCACCATAACTTGATTTTTACAGTTTCTCAGTTTGTCTCTATAATTTCCAGAAATTTAACTGGATTTACAGGACTTAACTGGAACTATAACTGAAAAAACAGAAAAAACAAAGGATGTTTGATTTTTTGGGCATCCATGCTTGTTCTCTCTTTCCCTAGACTTTGATTAGTGATCATCTACTAATTATGTTTAGTTATGAATCAACTATATAAAGCCATCCCGGGGGTACATTAGGACTTGAAAGCATGTCATTTGCAAGGGGAAGTGGATTTAACATGAAAGTAAGTTGATAAGCAAAGATTAGGTCAAGATGTATCAACTTTAGAGTAAGATCTCTAAGGTGGTCACAAGAAGGTCGACCATCCTTGAGACCTAGGCTCAAGTGTATCTCTTACATCTTCGTGTGACCTAATTATGTAAGTCTTAAGGATGTTCATCCATGGAAATGGTTCCAAGGTGAACATCTTAGACTAAGGGGGGGGGGGATATTTACAAGGAAGTAAACAAATGTGGACCATTTAAGATGATCATCTATGGAAATTGATTCCAATATGACGACATTTTAGGTCAAGTAAGCAAGTAAAGACTAGTAGTGAAAAAAGGGGACATGAGAAGTAAAAATATGGACCATTTATAGAGAATCATCCATGGAGATGAACTCCATGGAGATCCTCTTGGATCCTAGGACAAAGGGGAGAAGGGGATGAACAACAAGTAGTAAACAAGATTTACATCATGAAGACATGAAAGAAATGCATGAATAAAGGAGGTTTAAGTATGGAGAATGAGGGTTTACCAATGGTTCTTGGGTTAGTGTTTAGGGTTTAAGGATTTCAGTGGCTTAGGTATGATTTTGTAGTGGAATTAAGGTTGGTTTTGGTGTTGGATTAGTGGAAGATGAGTGTTTAAGGCTATTTTGAGGAGAGATTTCGGCAAAGTAACAGTAGGTAAAATGTGTTTCTTCCTTCTTGAAACTGAAGGAGAAGGGCTGTATTTATAGGTTGGCTAGGGTGCAAAATCATCCGCGTGGATGAGTTTGGCATGCTGAATTCATCCGCGCGGATTAGATCGTCAGCATGCCTGGTTTTACAGAAAGGCATTTTGGTTGATTCTCATTTGGTCTAAAAGGCATTTTTTTCTTGGAAATGATGATTTCCAGCGAGGCCCTTGGCCTTTCTTTTATTCCTAAGAGGTCCTTCCTCGTTCAAATTGTCTAAATAATGCCCAAAATGCCAGTAAATGATTATAAATCATTAAATTGGGCTGACGGAACACTAACGACCCAGATTGGGGCACTTACAGTAGCCCCTCGACGACGATACTTCCAGGGGAAGTGGGGTCATCGACAAAAGTGATGGTGTAATGCCCTAGGCTATAGTTATGTTTAACTTGAACCGTTATGTTTCATCTTTATTGCTTATTATAGAGCATGTTTATTTGTTCATTATATGTTTTGCATGTTTATTATATTGAATTGTGTCCCTAGTTGTTATGTAAAACTAGTATAAGTTGGTAATGGATAATCATGGAGATGATTATATGCATGGAGATGCACATTACACTTATGGGTACTTGCTAGAGAACGAGTACTGGACTTGACCTACTTATGAGATTTATGACATGGTCTGTTGTCATGATTAAATCTCATGATAGTCGTGTTATTGAATCCTTTGTACCTGAGATTATCATCTTCTTCCACATGATGAAGATCGTGTTTGATATAGTCTAACACTATCTTTAATCGGATAGCAATAAGGGTTATGTTAGCACGATTGGATTCATGTAGGGAAGAATGATAAGTCAAGATGGGATTTGTCCCTCTTATGAAGAGAGATGTTTGCTTGGGCCCCTCGATGAATGGTGTTGATGAAATGTGTGGCCACACTCAAGTGATTTGATAGAGATCAAATGCATTTGGATTATCAAAATATTCGGAATCGAGAAAGCATTGAACGAGATGAGTTGACCTAAACCATGACTCATGTTCAATTGAACATCGTGGATGAAGGGATTGTGACATTTGATTATCAAGGAATCAAGCTTTGATGTTATATTTAATTTGGTGGATATAATGATTTGCTAGAAGTCATTTATGTCTTGTGAGGTTGATGTTTCAACTCACTACCAACATAAAATATAATTCCTAAAGGGTCACACACAAAAGAACGGATTGAAAATGGCTAAAAGGGTGATTTCTGGGATCAAGGGATGACTAGTCCCCTCTGGCACGACTCGTGTTTGAAGGGACGACTCTTGCCCTCTTAGCCCAAGTTTTGCCTTGTGAAGGGATGGCATTATCTGAGGCTGTACCATTGGGGATGACTCGTGCCCTGTGGGACGATTCGTGCTCACGACTCGTGCCCTCAGGCACGACTCGTGCCCCATTGATTTGACAACCTGATTTGTTGGCACGGTTCGTAGTGCGACACGTTTGGCCATAAGGCACGACTCGTGCCCCTGGGGACAAGTCGTGCCAGCGATCAAATTCTGGTTCGTACACTATTCCTTTGCTGATTTGGTTTTGGTCTTTGACAAGGTTTCTTTCCTAAAAGTTAGGGATTTATACTTAGTATAAATAGAAGACTTTGGTCAGCCAAAAATACATGTAATTTTGGGGTTTATGAAACACTAAAATTGGGATCTAGATTAAGAATCAAAGATCAAACACTTTTAGCCATTGATTATTGAAAATCGTTTCAATAATCGGAGATCATCTAGCAATCAATCAAGAAGCGTTCTTGGTCCGTTCAAGTGTGGATTACCGATAGAGGGTGATAAGTTAATCACCAAAAGCTTGAAGCCTTCCGTTCGTTGATTCATCACAAGGTAAAGAACAAGGAGAAGATCTAAAACTTCATCAACGGTTTTTTGAGATTCGTTTTGACATTCGCTATTGGAGATCTATTTTGAATTAACAAATCGCATTCAAGGTTGTAAATTCTATCTCATAAAAATTTCTAATCTCTTCATGCTAGACGGATCTTAGGGCTAGGGTTTTGTTGTTATTTCTAAGTTCTTCCACTGCGTTTGTAACCCCAAAACCCAACAGTGGTATCAGAGTCTTATCTTGCCATGATTAGGATTGAAATTGCATGCTAGATTTAATTTGATTATTTGCTACCATGTTATATGAAATAGATCTAGATTTATGTGTTTTGTTTTTGTTGAAAAACAAATATATGAGATATGCCATGTTCATGATTTATGATGAATTAATTAGATTAGTTTATCACATAGGTTAAAGATTTGTTTAATATGATTAAATTAAATTGGCAATTTCTCAAAATTGAATCAAAGTGTTTGTATGAAATTTTGTGAAGCCCTATGTTCATGATTTTGTTCACATGAGATCTATGTTACAACCAAGCGATGTTTGTTACAATATGATAACCTTCTAAATATTTAAGTCTTATGCCATTCCTTGATTAGAATACTTGTGATACTTTAGGGTATTTGATGTAGTTTCGATTCAGTTGGGTGCATCTTATATCTTAATTTGTGATTAAGGTGAGATAATGGTTGATGTAGTTTTGACTCAGTTAGGTGCATCGTTCCATGTCTCACATGTTTGAAAAAGGTTTTGACTTAATTGGTGCTTTCAAATGAGATTTGAACCAAGGCATAGATGAGATTTAAAACATGTTTTTGACATATGATATCTACTGAAATCTCATAAAAAGATCTAAGAGTCATATAGTGATATGATTGATGTTTCTACCTAAATAGCTTGATTTCGGGCATTGACTCAGTTAAACCAAAATCAAGTGAAATATGGATCTTATCCTACTATGATTATATGATACATGCTTGTATTTGAAGGTGTATAATTTAGTGGGAGTATTTATGAAATACTCCCTCCGTCCCGCTAATATTAGCACAAACACTGTTTGCGCGGGAATTAAGGAATATGATATTTTAATAAAATGTTGTGAGTGTAAAAGAATGAGTGGAGAGAGAATGAGTGGAGGGTGTAATAAATTATAATGGTGTTGTGAGTATTAAAATAATGTAGGAGAGAGAATGAGTGGGGTTGGGTGAATATTTTATTAATATAAAGTTTCCTTTTTGGGAGTGTGCGGATATTAGCGGGATGCCCAAAAAGGAAAGTGTGCTAAGATTAGCGGGACGGAGGGAGTACATAATTTGCTCTTAGATGATAAATGTGTTGTACTTATGTGTTTCATTGTTTGCATATTTTATTGTAGAATGGCTATTCATAATAATCAACCACTGTCACTGCGATCAGTCCTTGAGAAGGACAAGCTTGAGGAGAGCGGTACAAACTATTCTGATTGGATCAGAAGCCTTAGAATTGTTCTAAAGCAAGAGAAAAAACTGTACGTTCTCAATGAACCCATTCCACCTCAACCTGCTCCAAATGCTTCTAGGGCAGATTGGGATGCACATAAGAAACATAATGATGATTCTACAAATGTTGCATGCCTTATTCTTACCACTATGTCTAAGGCTCTTCAGAAGGACATTGATCACATAGAAGCAGCATTTGATCTTACTGAGCGCTTAAAGGAAATGTTCCAAGTGCAAGCAAGAAACGAGAGGTATGATGTGGTTAAATCCCTAACTGCATGCAAAATGCAAGAGGGGCAATCGGTGGGAGCTCATGTCCTTAAGATGAAGGGTCACATTGAGCGTCTCGAAAGGCTTGGAAATCCGATGAGTTTGGAACTCGCCACGGATTTGATATTGAATTCATTGCCTGAAAGTTATAGTCATTTTATTATGCACTATCACATGAGTGGCATGGATAAAAATCTCTCGGAATTGTGTGTGATGCTTAAGACCGCAGAGATGAATATCAAGAAGCCTAAAACTGGTATTGTGCTAATGGTTAACAAAGGCAAAGGGTTCAAGAAAGATGGCAAAGGTAAAGCAAGTGTTGCTAAACCTAAGGCAAAAGTTGCCGTTGCCGGAGAGGCTCCCAAGGCATCTCAAAAGGATGCAGTTTGCTACCATTGCCAAGAGGCTGGTCATTGGAAGCGCAACTGCAAGGCTTACAAGGAAGGCCTAAAGGCGAGAAGGGCAATACGATTGCTGCTGATTCAGGTATCTATATGATAGATATTTTCCTTTCTGTTTCTAGTTCATGGGTTTTAGATACCAGATGTGGATCTCACATTTGTTTAAATGTGCAGGGAATGAGAAATAGGAAGTTGCTCAAACAAGGTGAAGTTGACCTACGTGTGGGAAATGGGGCAAGAGTTACTGCATTAGCCATAGGGACATATTATGTAACTTTACCTAGTGGCTTAGTACTTGTTTTGAACAATTGTTACTATGTTCCGAATTTGAGTAGGAATATTATTTTTGTTTCTTGTTTGGATAATGAAGGGTATAATTTTCTTATTAAGAATAAGAAGTTTTATATTTATTTAAATGATATGCTTTATGGTATTGCAAATTCATTTAATGGCCTTTATGTTCTTGATGTTGATGAGAAACAAAATAGTGTTGAAAATGTTTATCATGTAGACAAGAAGTCTAAACCGAATGATGTGAACAACTCGTTTATGTGGCATTGCCGGCTTGGTCATATAAACGAGAAATGCATTTCTAAACTCCACAAAGATGGAATGTTAGACTCACATGATTATGAATCATATGAGATATGCGAATCTTGTTTATTGGGCAAAATGACCAAACCACCCTACACTAAGAGTAGTGAAAGGGCTAGTGACTTATTGGGCCTAATACATACTGATGTATATGGACCAATGAGCAACATTGCCAGGGGAGGATTTCGGTATTTCATTACATTCACCGATGACTTATCTAGATATGGCTATATCTATCTAATGAAGTCAAAGAGTGAATCGATTGAGATGTTTAGAACATTTCAAAATGAAGTACAAAATTAACTTGGCAAAACAATTAAAGCACTTCGATCTGATCGTGGTGGTGAGTATTTGAGCCAAGAGTTTGACGATCATCTCAAAAACTGTGGAATTGTTTCAGAGTTGACTCCAGCTGGAACGCCACAATGGAATGGTGTTTTCGAGAGGAGGAATAGAACCCTATTAGATATGGTTCGTTCGATGATGAGTCAAGTAGAACTCCTATATCCTTTTGGGGACATGCATTAGAGACAGCTGCGTTCACACTGAACAGAGTCCCTACTAAATTGGCTCCTAAAACCCCACATGAGATGTGGCATGGAAGAAAACCTAATTTGTCTTGCATGAAGATTTGGGGTTGCGAAGCTTATGTGAAGAGACTTGTCTCTGATAAGTTAGCACCTAAATCTGACAAGGTTATTTTCGTTGGTTACCCTAAGGAAACCAAAGGGTATTTACTTTTACAACCGCGTTGAGAACAAAGTGTTTGTTGCTCAATATGGAACTTTTCTTGAGAAACAGTTTCTCAATAAAGCATCTAGTGGGAGTAAAATTGATCTTGAAGAAGTTCAAGAACCCGAAAATAACATTAAACAGATAGTAGAGACTGAACCAAGTCCACAAGAAGTTGTGGAACCGGTTCAAGATCCACAAGTCCATCGTAGATCGGATAGGTTACGATCCGCACCCAAGAGATATGGATTTCTCGTGTCGGAAAGTAATGAAGTGGAAGTCATTGAGAATGACGAACCTACTTCCTATCAGGAGGCGATGTCCGATCCCGATTAAGATAAATGGTTAGAAGCCATGAAGTCCGAATTGCAATCCATGTCGGATAATCAAGTTTGGAACTTGATTGAGCCACCCGAAGGTGTAAAAACCATAGGGTGCAAGTGGGTCTTCAAAAAGAAGACTGACATGGATGGGAAGGTGCATACTTATAAGGATAGGCTTGAAGCAAAGGGATATAGGCAGACTCATGGTGTAGACTATGATGAAACCTTCTCGCCTGTTGCCATGCTTAAGTCTGTTAGAATTTTGATTGCCATAGCTGCGTATTATGACTATGAGATATGGCAAATGGATGTCAAAACCGCTTTCCTTAATGGAAAACTGCTAGAGGATGTGTATATGACAAAACCCAAAGGTTTTGTTGATCCACGAAATTCTAACAAGGTGTGCAAGTTGCAAAGATCCATTTATGGATTGAAGCAAGCTTCTAGGAGTTGGAATCTTCGGTTCGATGAGAAAAACAAAGAGTTTGGTTTTATCAAGAACAAAGATGAACCTTGTGTATACATTGTATGTCGATGATATCTTACTCATTGGAAATGACATTCCTGCGCTTGAGACTGTCAAGTCTTAGTTAGGGAAGCGTATCTCAATGAAAGATATGGGCGAAGCCGCTTACATCCTTGGTATCAAGATCTATAGAGATATATCTAAGAGGATAATTGGTTTGAGTCAAAGTATTGGCAAGGTTCTTAGAAGATTCAAGATGGAAAATTCTAAGAGAGGTAACTTGCCAATGGGTCATGGTGTTACTCTCAGTAAGACTCAGTGTCCTAAGACAACTGATGAATGAAAGAGGATGAATGATATTCCATACGCTTCGGCTATTGGATCTATCATGTACGCTATGATTTGTACTAAACCCAACGTCTCGTATGCTTTGAGCATGACAATTCGTTACCAATCTGATCCGGGTGAGAACCATTGGATGGCAGTCTAGACGATGCTAAATTACTTAAGAAGGACTAAGGATGCGTTCTTGGTATTTGGAGGGATGGAAGAAGATCTTGTTGTAAGAGGTTACACAGATGCTAGCTTCCAAATCAACAAGGATGATTTCCGATCGCAGTCGGGATTTGTGTTTATGCTTAATGGAGGTGCGATATGTTGGAAGAGTTCCAAGCAGAGTACTATTGCCGATTCTACTACTGAGGTCGAATATATAGCGGCATCCGATGTAGCTGAGGCAGTTTGGATCAAGAAGTTCATTAGTGACTTGGAAGTTGTTCCAAGAATCACTAATCCGGTGGAACTTTATTGTGACAACAATGGTGCCATTGCGCAAGCAAAGGAACCAAGGTCACATCAGCGATCCAAACATATACTTAGATGTTTCCATCTCATTCGAGAGTTCATTGATATGGGAGACGTTAAGATATGCAAAGTATCAATCGATGATAACATTGGGGATCCGCTTACAAAGCCCCTCGCACAAGCAAAGCATGATGGTCATGTGAGGTCCATGGGTATTAGATACATAGATGGATCCTAGTGCAAGTGGGAGATTGTTGGTGTAATGCCCTAGGCTATAGTTATGTTTAGCTTGAACCGTTATGTATCATCTTTATCGTTTATTATAGAGCATGTTTATTTGTTCATTATATGTTTTGCATGTTTATTATATTGAACTGTGTCCCTAGTTGTTATGAACAACTAGTATAAGTTGGTAATGGATAATCATGGAGATGATTATATGCATGGAGATGCACATTACACTTATGGGTACTTGCTAGAGAACGAGTACTGGACTTGACCTACTTATGAGATTTATGACATGGTCTGTTGTCATGATTAAATCTCATGATAGTCGTGTTATTGAATCCTTTGTACCTGAGATTATCATCATCTTCCACATGATAAATATCGTGTTTGATATAGTCTAACACTATCTTTAATTGGATAGCAATAAGGGCTATGTTAGCACGATTGGATTCATGTAGGGAAGAATGATAAGTCAAGATGGGATTTGTCCCTCTCATGAAGAGAGATGTTTGCTTGGGCCCCTCGATGAATGGTTTTGATGAAATGTGTGGCCACACTCAAGTGATTTGATAGAGATCAAATGCATTTGGATTATCAACATATTCGGAATCGAGAAAGCATTGAACGAGATGAGTTGACCTAGACCATGACTCATGTTCAATTGAACATCGTGGATGAAGGGATTGTTACATTTGATTATCAAGGAATCAAGCTTTGATGTTATATTTAATTGGGTGGACATAATGATTTGCTTGAAGTCATTTATGTCTTGTGAGGTTGATGTTTCAACTCACTACCAACATAAAATATAATTCCTAAAGGGTCACACATAAAAGAACGGATTGAAAATGGCTAAAAGGGTGATTTCTGGGCTCAAGGGATGACTAGTCCCCTCTGGCATGACTCGTGCTTGAAGGGACGACTCGTGCCCTCTTGGCCCAAGTCGTGCCTTATGAAGGGACAACATAATACCATTGGGGACGACTCGTGCCCTGTGGGACGATTCATGCTCACGACTCGTGCCCTCAGGCATGACTCGTGCCCCATTGATTTGTCAACCTGATTTATTGGCACGGTTCGTAGTGCGACACATTTGGCCATAAGGCACGACTCGTGCCCCTGGAGACGATTCGTGCCAGCGGTCAAATTCTTGTCCGTACACTATTCTTTGCTGATTTGGTTTTGGTCTTTGACAAGGTTTCTTTCCTAAAAGTTAGGGATTTATACTTAGTATAAATAGAAGACTTTGGTCTGCCAAAAACACATGTAATTTTGGGGTTTATGAAACACTAAAATTGGGATCTAGATTAAGAATCAAAGATCAAACACATTTAGCCATTGATTATTGAAAATCGTTTCAATAATCGGAGATCATCTAGCAATCAATCAAGAAGCGTTCTTGGTCCGTTCAAGTGTAGATTACCGATAGAGGGTGGTAAGTTAATCACCAAAAGCTTGAAACCTTCCGTTCGTTGATTCGTCACAAGGTAAAGAACAAGGAGAAGATCTAAAACTTCATTAACGGTTTTTTGAGATTTGTTTTGAAATTCGCTATTGGAGATCTATTTTCAATTAACAAATCGCATTCAAGGTACGTAAATTCTATCTCATATAAATTTCTAATATTTTCATGTTAGACGGATCTTAGGGCTAGGGTTTTGTTGTTATTTCTAAGTTCTTCCGCTGCGTTTGTAACCCCAAAACCCAACAAAAAGTGAGGATCCCAATCTGGCAAGCTTTACCTAGATGGGCGAGGAGGTGACCGAAGCGATCGAATGGCTGGACCTTGCCGGAAAAGGGGTGACCGAGGTGGTCAAATGGCTGGACCTATGGTAGGCTACCTACGTATCCCGGATGGGAATCAAGCCGGTCGTAGTTCGGGTCTTGGGGGGAAAAGGAGTGACCAAGGTGGTCAAATGGCTGGACCTTACCACCGAAGGTATACTTTTGTTGTCGAAGATGGACTCAACTAACGAAGGCGTACTTTTGTTGCCGAAGATTGACTCGACTAATGAAGGTGCACTTTTGTTGCCGAAGATGGACTCGACTAACGAAGGTGTACTTTTATTGCTGAAGATGGACTCGACTAACGAATGTGCACTTTTGTTGTCGAAGATGGACTCGACTAACGAAGGTGTACTTTTATTGCCGAAGAAGGACTCGACTAACGAAGGTGCACTTTTGTTGCCGAAGATGGACTCGACTAACGAAGGTGTACTTTTGTTGCCGAAGGTGGACTCGACTAACAAAGGTGCACTTTTGTTGCCGAAGATGGACTCGACTAACGAAGGTGTACTTTTATTGCCCAAGGTGGACTTGACTAACAAAGGCATATTTTTGTTGCCAAAGGTAGACTCGACTAACGAAGGCGTACTTCATCACCGCAGACTTGCTCGGTTGGAAATACTTTGTCATTTAGCTGGGGAAAATTCAGGCTTACGATGACTGTCGGGATTTGTCTGCTGGGGATATTTATTCTCTATACGGGCTTACAATGATTGCCGGGGAAAAGAATTCGGGCTTACGATGATGGCCGAAGTTGAAAATGCGAAAGGAAGTGGACTTCCGTTAAGAAAATCGGGCTTACTTTGGAGGCCGAAGTTGAAAATGCGGAAGGAAATGGACTTTCGTTAAGAAAACCAGGCTTACTTTGGAGGCTGAAGTTAAAAATGTGGAAGGAAATGGACTTCCGTTAAGAAAATCGGGCTTACTTTGGAGGCCGAGGAGGGATTCGGGCTTACGATGACGGCCGAGGAAAAAAATTCGGGCTTACGATGACGGCCGGGGAAAAGAATTCGGGCTTACAATGATGACCGAGAAGGGATTCGGGCTTACGAAGATGACCGAGGTTGAAAATGCGGAAGAGAATGGACTTCCATTAAGAAAATCGGGCTTACTTTGGAGGCCGGAGTTGAAAATGCGAAAGGGAATGGACTTCCGTTAAGAAAATCGAACTTACTTTGGAGGCCGAAGTTGATAATGCAGAAGGAAATGGACTTCTGTTAAGAAAATCGGGCTAACTTTGGAGGCCAAAGTTGAAAATGCGGAAGAAAATGGACTTCCGTTAAGAAAATCGGGCTTACTTTGGAGGCCGAAGTTGATAATGCGGAAGGAAATGAACTTCCGTTAAGAAAATCGGGCTTACTTTGGAGGCCGAAGTTGAAAATGCGAAAGGAAATGGACTTCCGTTAAGTTCCATTGAAGAAATTAACTTTTGTTAAGTTACTGTTATGTTGGGGATCTGGGTGCAGAGTGCCAGGAATTGAAAGGGCAAAGTAGGGTTTTTACCCTACGATTTCATCCGCGCGGACGAGATCAGTGTGGCGACGGGTTCCAAGAGCAGAACAGGCGTTCCTTTCCTCTTTCTTATTTTCAAACACCATTGTCGAGAGAAAGGAGAGAAAAGAGAGAAAAACCTCCATTGTTGTCCAAAATCTCCGCTAAAACCTTCGAATTCGAGGCTATGGAGCAAGGGGAAGGATCTAACATAGGCTGCCGTGGTCGGGTGAGTGGAGCGGCTGCCACAAGGCGCCTTGAGTTGGTGAGGATGAATCGCCATTATACGCTCTTACAATCAGTAAATGACGAAGTTTATCCAGATATGTGGCAACATTGGTCCACCGATGACGACCTCCGCATGGTATGATACTCAATTTTGTTGATTTCATTGATTTTTCCTCAAAATTGGTTCATGCTAGAATTAGGGCTTAAATGTCAAAATTTTGGGGATTTTGTTGATTCTGCCCTTTTAATATGAAATTGACAATGCACGTGTTTAATTGAATGTATGGGTAGTACGAATATGCAATTTGTTTGCGAAAAACATGAGTAATTTTCATAATGTGAAAATAAAGTGGGTAAAAAATTACCGAACTTGGGACGGACCTTTGCATGTGTGATTTTTGTGATGGAAACTTGTTTTTGTGAATGCATGTGTGATAACATGATGATTGAACGTGAGAAAGAATCCATGCATGCTAGATTTGTGAAAATAAAGTGCATGGAGGAAAAGTGTCCAAAAGTGGGACGGAGTTTGTTTTCTCTCTTTTTTTTATGTGTTCGTGCCATGTTTGTGAAGCAGTATGTAATTTGTGCTGTTTATTGACATATCTATGCTGTGATTACCTGTAGGGGAGAGCGAACATCATTCAGGACAAGCTGAAGACAAGGGGCTCCGTGGAGGCAGTGATTAAGCTTTGGGACGCTTTGCCCACAGCTGCTAGGGAGGGGTATAGAAGTCCTAGGCAGCTTGTGGTTGATTCCAACATGTATGGTTTTGTGGAGTGCTTGAGAGGGCTAGTAAGGATGCAGAAGAGCAAGGGGCTCTACTTGGCTTTGATTGAGCATTGATGGGACGTCACCCACACATTTCATTTCTTTTGGGGCGAGGCCTCCATGACCCCCACTGACTATGCTTCCATCACTGGCCTGTCCTTCAAGGGGCTCAGTTTGGAGTGGCATGATGGTTACACCGACAGGGAGCTTGTGGATTTGTTGGGGATCGTTCCCGAGCCGAGGAAGGGGATGGGCATAGCGTATGCCATGGTTGTTGGAAAGCTGACCGAGAGCATAGCTCGGTATGAGAGAGGGGATCAGACTATTTCGACTGAGCAGGTCGCCCGCTGCTTTTTGTGGTTTACTCTCTCTAGCACCCTGTTTGGGCATGCTGAGGGTACAGCCGTGTTTGCTTTGTTGGGCTCCCTGGGGGGACATTGATAGGATTGATGAGGTGGCCTGGGGAGAGGCTGGTTTGGCGGAGCTGTATTTCGCCTTGGATAGGTAGAGCAGGAAGACGTCCACCTCCCTGACATGCTTTGAGTTCCCGTTGGAGGTATAATCTTTCTACTGTATCTCTTGTGCATATTGTGCATGCATCTTTGTATTGACGGGTCCCTCTTATTGGGTGCAGGTCTGGGCTCTTGAGATCTTCGGATGTGCCTTGTGGGACCATGTCCCGGGGGAGGTTTTTGTGTACCCGACTATGCATTGGTGGACAAAGGATGCCCGGGTGAAAAGGAATAGCCGGACCAGGAGGAAGGTGAGGTACCACGACATGGTGCCCTCTTAGAGGGCGAAGACGAGCGAGAGGTTTAATTTGTACCGTTGGAGCCGATTTGATGTTGACCAGCTAGGCGGTGCTGAGCGCTGGACGGAGCGGAGGTGGATCATGTGGGGCCTCACTGTGACGTTTATTATTTGGGGGAGAGGGTGGTTGGGCAACATGGCTTCGGGATGGCCCCACTAGCACCGGTTGAGACTCCTGAGGACATGTTATATCCACATGAAGGGACGATGAATTGGGACTGGTTTAGGGCTGGGCGGCCTACCTTGGAGTACATCACTAATGAGCCCTACTTGGCATTTGTGATGCGCAGGCTGAGGATGCCTCAGGTGCTAGCGACGGAGGGGATCTCGGTCGACAGGATCCCTCAGGCTGATTTTTCATATGTTCAGGAGGGGGTTAGGATGTGGGTGCAGATACCCCTTCCAGAGGTGACACCTCGTGCTTTCCGGCTCCAACCTGAGGCCCAGGTATGTGCTGATTACATTCTGATTATTTAGCTTTGCACATCACATGCCATTGCCTTGGCTATTTCTGATGTTTTCATTTTTGTGTAGTATTTGGCTCGGGTTGTTGATCGGCTTCTGCATCAGGTCATAAGGGCCAAGAGGTTCATCCGCAACCTTGTGACGTGGGGGAATGCTCAGGGCTATGAAAGGACATCGCGGCTAGTTTCTAATGCCTCTGCACGAGAGATATCCCCTATTCCGGCTAGAGGGCCTATGCTGGGTAGGCAATCCATGGATACTCCCCGCTCCCAGCCCAGAGAGTCGGTTCCTCCAAGGCAGTCAACAGATGTCCCTCTTTCTCCCCTCATGGATGTGAGCACTGAGATCTCTCGGGATCATGTCATCTTTGGGGGTATGGAGGGACTGGGCTACGTGCAGAGTGGAGCCGGTGAGACCTCTTCCTCGTACCAGGGAGGTTATGGTGCCTTTCAGTCGCAGGGTGATTAGGGGACTCCCTTACAGACCCTGGGGACATACGGCTAGGGCTCTAACACCTTCTCTTTTGGCTATGATTTCTTTGCTGACATCGGGGTGCCATATCGAGGTGTGCCTGCTGACCCCAATGATACCTATTCCGACGCTGAGCGGGACGACGTAGAGTCAGGGGTCGCCTTTCCAGAGGCAGCTGTTGAGTAACCAAGCACGGCTAAGAGGAGGGTACGGAGGCGTTGTAAGCACCCAAATCCGGATCATTATAATCCGTTAAAAGTTAATCGGAATCCGTTAACTGGCCCTTTTCAAGTTAACCGGAACCCGTTAACTCCCCCTTTCCGAGTCAACAAGACTTTCCAGGACTACCCCGTGCATTCAAATTCCAAAGTGTACTCAACACACATTATCACACGTAAAAGTACCACTTTCCTCGAAATAAACAATTTTCGGGACTTTTCGGGACTGTTCCGGGCATTTTCTCAGACAGTTATTTAGAAAACAGTCAAAACCGGGACTAACGGAGCAAAAACCAAGTCTTAGCGACTAAGCTAGACACGTGGCGCACATGCACAGCCTCCCCCATCTCCATCAATCAAATTCAAGGGTGAAAAGTCCAAAATACCCCTGAAATTGAGTGTTAGGCCGGCCGGCCTGTTCTTCCTGAAAAATAGCAATCCTTAGCCAGTCCCTGCAATTTCCAAAATACCTCAAAAGCTCTCAAATGAGGATAAGGCCGGATGGTCTGTTCTTCATTTTCACCCCCTATAAATATAGCCCCTCCCCTTCAGTAAAAAGGGTCAAAAAATATTACTCTTTTCAAAAACCCCACAGTTCCAGCCAACCAAACACCCTCCCGAGCCCTAGAAATGCCTCGATTTGCGTGAAAACCACGTTTTCCGACCAAACACGAACCAAACACTTCCGAAACGCCTTCCAAACACCAAATCGTATCCCGTATACGTCCTCCCGAGTCAAAGAGTCAATGCCTATCCATTGGTAACACTCTCACTCTCTAAACTCTATTTTGTCTCGATTTACGCGTCATACACTACTTTCGATCCGGTTGAAGTTCTCAAAATGTAGACGTAAAGCCGTCTACGGGACTTGATACGTTTTAGTCCCTAATCATCTTCTCTCCCGTAAGAGAAGTAATTTCAGGTTAAAACGGCGTTCAAGTCCCATTTTTTACTTTTCTGTCATTTACCGTCCGGATCGTTCGATCCGTTGATTCGCATTTTTACCGTCCGAACCGTTTGGTTTGTGATTGTCATTTATAAGTCCGGATCGTTTGATCCGTTGATATTGCTATTAACTTTATGCATCTTTACAAATGCGCGTCGTTTGGCTCGTCGATCGCATTTTTACCGTCCGGATCGTTCGATCCGTTGATACCCCATTTTAATACTGTCATTTACAAGTCCAAGTCGTTTGGTTTGTTGATAGTATTTACTTACAAATGTCTGAGTCATAAAATGACTCGTTGATCGCATCTCATTTACCACCATTTTCATAAAAATTGGTAACATCGTAATGCCCGGTTCAAAATCGAAGTTCGTCATTCGAACTCCTTTTCAAACTCCCTCAAAATCGACGTTTGACATTCAAACGCTCATTTCCAACTCAAAATCGACATTTGTCATTCAAACGCTCATTTCCAACTCAAAATCGACGTTTGTCATTCAAACGCTCATTTCCGACTCAAAATCGACGTTTGTCACTCAAACGCTCTTTTACCAAAATCAACGTTTGTCATTCAAGCTAAAGATTCCAGTTCGTCATTCGAACTCCTTTTCAAACTCAAAATCGATGTTTGTCATTCAAACGCTCTTTTACCAAAATCAACATTTGTCATTCAAACCAAGATTAAAGCTTGTCATTCAAGCTCATTTTCAAAAGCAACACAAACACACACACTTTTCGAGAAAGGTAGAAAGACTCGTCATACGAGGCATTTCGGGTGATCTCAATATACTCTTCCCGAAACGTAACGTGACCTCTGAACCTAACAATCTCTGTTCAAAAAAGCCATTTTCCAAGTTTTGGCTACCAATCAAAACGACCTATTTTTCAAAGCCTTTTCCCAAGTTTTAGCTACCAATCAAAACGACCTCCTTTTCAAAGCCTTTTTCCAAGTTTTGGCTACCAATCAAAACGACCTCTTTTTCAAAGTCTTTTCTTAAGTTTTGGCTACCAATCAAAACGACCTCCTTTTCCAAACCAACCTTTTTCAAAGTTTAGGCTCATAATACAAAAATGTGTGGCGACTCCTCTCCTTTCGGAGAGGTCCCAAGTGCGAAAGCCGCTCGCCGCGTATCCGCGCGCGATCCGATTAATTTCAGTTGGAGACTCCGTTGGGGAATCGAACATGTTTTTTCAAAACTCCATCATTTTAAAAACATTATGTGAGTCAAACTTTCGTTTACCCTTCCACATTTCTGTGTGCGTGTGTTTTTTCCGTACATCATGATGCTACCTTTTCTTTTCGAAAAAAAAGATGTCACATTTTCATCTCTTTCATAATCATAACATGTTCGTGCATATTCTGTTCATAATTGATTTTCTTGCTCTATTCTGAACTGCGCATAAATTCTTTAAGACTCATTCTGAAAATCTCTATTTTACTCAGAAAAGAATTTAGTGACCGCACACTACTTGCACTGCTGCCTCGGTACACCGCACGCTACGCGCACTTGCTGCCTCGATACACTGCACACTACAACCCTCAACCCGGGGTGACCGTTCAGCTGCAGCTTGATTGGCCTTCCTACGCCCTTCGAGCGCCCACGGGGTCATCCCAAATAGCCCATCCTAGCCCGTGTAATCCATGAACTCTTTGTGTCACACTTCGTCCAAGACCTTGGTTGGTATTTGGCTTAGTTCGTGTCATAAAGCCCAAGTGTATGCTTTTACGCCGATCTCCCTCACAAGTCAAACTTAAAAGTTGAGATCAAAGGTCGTTCTCGACCCAAAGTCTTAGCTTTTCAGCCTTGACTTTGACGCAGAACCGCGCTAAAAACATACCCGAAGGTTCAATGTGACGCCGTGTCATCAAACCCTCAACGTATGCACCATGCCAGCCACAACTTGGCCAACACCAAAAGCTAAGGCCCCTCGCACAAGCGAGTCAAGAGAGGTCATGCTGAAATTTCGGCACGATTTATGCCTTAACTTAAGGATGTTGACTTCGACCGTGACCCGCATGTCACATACGTTGAAAGTTTACATGACCAGCTAGCCTTAAGTTCACTTTTTCCTTTGTCGGTGGAATTCGCTTGCCTTATAGGACCCTCGCTTGGGATTGTCCGTCCCGGGAAGACAATTTACAGGTGAAAAACGAGGGGCTTATAAACATAGTGTCGGGATCCACTAATTCAAGTCCTAGGTTAGTTGCGAAAAAGAAGAGCAATCTTTTCCAACCAATTAGGACTCTGAGAAAACGCGTTTTAAGTAAACATTAAGCAGTAACTGCAGTTCTTCGGTTATGGCCACATCAGACAGTTCTTCAGTTCCCTCAGTTCCTACAGCCAGACTCTCCGACATGTCAGACTCACCGAGAAATCGTGATGGGAACGGAACCCCGCCACCGGTAACCGATATGACACCGGAAGAATCCATCCGGGCCTGTGAGGTTCACAAGAAACAGAAAGTGGATCAGCAAAATTTTGTGGTACAGCTTCTGAATGAACGGGGTATAGCAGTTATCCCCAACCAGACGGTACTTTCGTTCTAATCAAGGAGGACGATCCTCCCCGATCAGCTCCTCAAACCTTCAACCAGGTTCCTCCCCTGTCAAACTACGGGAATCCTTCAAATCAAGGAAACAGCCGATTGAGGCTTCATATTGCCACCTCTCAAGGCACCCCCCATTATATACGGCCAAGCATGTTCTCCCTCATCACTCAATACAACCAGCGCAACGTTGGGCCATCTCAAACAGATCACAATATCCTTCAGTATCCTCCCGGGTTCAATCCGTTGCCTATACACGAACCTCAAAACACCGAGACGAAACCTCGATACAACCCAAAAAAGGCCCCCATATATCCACATATATCAAGCCTCCCACCTTCAATTACTTCTTCTCTAATAGCAGCCCCAGGCACCGAGCCTCAAAGTCCACCACTGGACCCAACCCTGGCCTGGATGGTCGAACAAATGAAGGAACTGAAAGCCAGCATGGGCAGCTCAAAGAAAAGAAACACTCAGATCTACAGATCCGGGAATGGTCACACCTCTCCCTGCCAAGTTCAGAATGCCAGAAATGGACAGATTCGATGGGACCGAAAGCCCACAGACACATGTTGACACCTACGTTCTCGACATGAGAGCAAAAGGAGTAACCCTCCAGCAAATGGCCGACCATTTCCAGCACACTCTCAAGAGTTCAGCATTACGGTGGTTCCTAAGGGTCAAGCCTGCAGATCGCCATACTTGGGATCAGATCAGCAACATCTTCCTGGAGCTGTACCGATCCAACCTGGAATGGGAAACAAGTCGTGAAGACTTAATCACCACCGAGCAGAAAGAAGACGAAAGTGTTGGAGAATTCTACAAAAGGTGGAGTTGGAAACTCTCCGAAATCATGGAGCCACTCTCCAAAGACGAACAAATGTGGATCTTTAAGTCCTGCTTGAGGCCGTCCATCAGAACACTCATCAGCCATCACTTCTTCCCAGATCTCCGAGCCATGATCAATGCAGGCTCACAGTTCGAGAAGGACCTCAAAGAAAAGCTGGCTACAGTTTCGGCTTACAGATACAGATCAACAACTGCATTCAATCCTGCACCGGCCCCCGACAAAGGGAAAGATACTTCTGTCAACTACATCCATCAAGGACAGCAGTCAAGCAACAGAAACCCAGCCCTACAAAGCAACTACTCCCCCAAGAAGCAACCTTCCATACGCTTTGACAAGCTGGATATGCCTCTGAGTAAAATTATGGAAGGACTAGTCAAAGAAGGCCTCCTCAAGACTGTTGACAACTACAAACCGAAGAATCTTGCAGCCAATGCCAATAAAAGCAAGTACTGCACCTTCCACCAATACCATGGGCACACAACTGACAACTGCCTAGGGTTACGGTATTTGATCCAAAATCTGATAGAAGAAGGAAAGTTGGAGCATCCCCGTGGACCTAATACAGTCGGAAACCCTTTTTCGAACAACAACAATGTAAACTCCATCGAGTGGGTGCCAAAGAAGATTACAGCAGAGCCAGTTCCTCCGCCTCTTCCAGCCAAGTCCTCATCAGACGTCCACATCTGGTACGATGTATGTGACTACTCATAGTGCATTGAATACGAGTTCCAGGACATGATCAGGGGTGATTCTCCCAGAAAGAAGAAGAAACAGTCTTCTCAGCATAAATTGAAAGAAAGATACGAAGCCGGAGACACCAGCGTGGGTACGCTCGAAGAGCCATCCGGGAAGTTCGACTACTATGTGCTCTACTCTAGCAAGTCTTCCCTTCCTTCAAGCAGCACAGCTTCAGAACAGACAGGGGTGGGAAAGCCGAAATATCCTGTTGACACCAAAGCTCAGACCTCAGGACACAAGAAGATCTCAAATCTCGGCAACCTTACTGCCAGCCAGAAGCCTAATCCCCCACAGGATCAGTCAAGGTTCAACTTGCCCAACTTCAGAGCACGGGCCGATAAAGGAAAGTCAAAGCCAACTTGGCACTCGCACTCAATCAACGTGCTGACCAAGGGCGGCCACCGCCACAAGCAACCTCAATGCAATCCTGAGGCACCACCAAAACCTTTGTCTCTCAAGAGGAAGACAGAAAATGGATGGCTCGATGACTCTCCCTCTCCAGAAAGAGATCAGATCTACGATTCCAGACTGTACGGCAGCATGCTCACCTTTGGTGATGAAGACCAACCAAAAAGGGTTACAGGACACAACAAAGCTTTGTACATCACTGTTTGGCTCAACACTATCTTGCTCCCTGGAGTCCTGGTAGACAACGGATCAGCAGTCAACGTCCTTCCCCTCAGCATGATGCGAGCCTTACGCATCGATGAAGGCCATATGACCCCATATGCCTGAACTATCAAAGCATACGACAGCACGTCTCATCCCATCCTGGGAATGGTGACTCTGGAGCTCTGGTTCGAAACCCAAATGGTGCCAGTAAACTTCCACGTGATGGACATTCTGTTCGAATTTACAGCTCTGCTGGGATGCCCATGGCTACACCACATGAAGGCCATAGCCTCTACTCTCCATCAGTGTGTCAAGTTCATAAACCGTCAAGGAGATCTCGAGGTCATCAGAGGAGACAGTTTCCTCATAGGCAACGAAGCCGAAATGCTAACTAAGCGCGCCCGCAGCCGTGCACCTGTGCTACCTCCTGCAAACCGACAAAAGGACAACCGGGGTAAATCTCATCAGAATCCCTCGAAGTCTGGAGCTGCTAACTATGTCAACGCCCTCGAGCAGGAAGATCCTGAAGCAATCAGATTCATCAAGTTCAATTGCCATTTCCGAGACTTGGATCCAGAATGGAAAGAAACCTTAGACACCGCAATGATACAGGGACATAAACCCCCCATCTCTGATCGAAAGTTCGTCAGCATCCTTCGAGCAAACTCTCTGGTCACACCATATGAAGAAATCTTCACAATAAAGGTCAATAGATGCCGGCACACTGGTGAAGAATGCATGGCAGTCGTCTGGGATGTTTTACACACGGAATTTCCAACCGAGTCCCTCTGCTGAAGCAGAGGACATGAAGTTTTTCTAGCAGTACCAGCTTCGCAATAGGGCACGAGATGTTCTTCGATCTGGGTTGAATCGTCATGCGGCAACGAATTAGAAATCTCCGGCGTAGAAGACGCGGCAAATCCGCAGGAAGATCCTTACCTACACATGCTCAATTTCGAGGATGACACCAGTTCTGATGAGGTCACCTACGATGAAGGCTCAAATACCATGGAAATTGTCAAACTTAATTTCCAGTACAGACAGTTATTCGGCGAGTGGAAGCAAATGGTGGACATGACAAATAATCCTTCTGATCATGTAACCGATGACGACTTCGTCAACATCATCTTCTCCAGATATCCCGATGAGACCAAGGATCCAGTCCTTATTGTCAGATTCTGTGATACGAAAGTTACCCTCGACGATTGCCTAATCATGGTAAACGAGGTCCAAGTCCTTGCCAATAGAGCTCAAGGCTCATCATCATTTCCAGTTATAAGCCCCAATGGCAACCAGCCCGTGCCGTCAGTCAAACTCACATCTAAGAGCGCCGCCAAGGCTGAAGGCATCGATGAAGGAGAAAAGCTCCTCACCTTGCTACTAGTCAGATCAGCCTCGAGAAGGACTCCAGCAGCCACCCTGAGAACATCTACGAAAGTGCTCCCAGCGAGACAAATCAAGCTTCCGAAGAATGGAACGGTCACCTCAGCATCAACATGCTCAAGTTCAACCCTATTCCCAGCCATCACGGCCATGAATCCAGACATCCCGCTAGTAAGCTCCTAGAACTGATAGATTTGGCTCTCGAACGAGATCACGAGACCATCAGTATCGCAGAATTCAACACGCCCGTCAGTTTGATCAAACAGATTTGGGCAGACTCCTTGGTGATCGAGATCAAAGAGGGCCGCATGGAATGTCCGAGCACGACTTCCTTCGTCAATGTAATCCAAGTGTTTCTGCCATTCGGAGATTTGGATGTAATGACAGTTCTCGACACCAGTCAGACAGCGCGCACCTATGGAGACTTCTTAACTCTCGCAAGAAAAGCCCTCCTGGAACTAGTTGCACAAGAAAATCACCTCTGGGATGAAAACAAACCTCAGAAGACTCACAGGTACCAAGCCCTTAAAGCATCACAAGCAGTTTCGGACAGACAACTAAAGGCCACTCTAGACCAATTCGACCTCAAAGGTTTTGCCCACGGCAACTTCCTGGATTACCATCACTTCTCAACAAACCCCCTCTGGCAAGGGAGGGCGGTCAACGGTCCAAACGACCTAGGAGATGGAATGGCACAACACAAGGAATACCTAGCCCAGCAGCATGAGGAATACAAGCGCTTATCTCCCCGAGAGAAACAAGCCCTTTGTGAAAGCGACAACGAAAACAATGAAACCATACTCTTTCGAGCCGATCATGAAGTCAACAAAACCGGAATCCGAAGGGTCCTGGCAGGATGGGAACAGATCATTTCCGTTCTCAAGCTAAAAGGCCAACTGAAGGAGGAAGTTCTATTCAAAAAGAAGAGAAAGATGGAAATACATCTCCAACAATTGCTAAGGGAGATTCCACAGACTACAGCATTCGTTTACAGAAAATGATCAACTGGGACAAAAGCCAGTCATATAGGCAGACATTTGGGAAGCCGTGTACTCACCTTTCGACATACCCGCCACTCAGTTAAAGCAACAGAGAAAACTCTCCCCGATGGAAGTTTATCTAGACTGCCGCATACGGTTCAAAGAAGCGTTAGCTATTCTCACCTGGGAAGAAACGCAAGCGCTAGCTCTCGACAAAGGCTCGGCTACAAGAGAGCAGATTTGGGCTAAAAATGGAGGAAAGTTAGCAAACCATGACTACTGCTTATCTCAACTCAAGAATGCCATGAGCCTGCTCAGCAAGAAGGAGAAAAATGAAGTATACCGTGAAGAGATCAGAGAAACAGTTCGCATGAACCAAGAACTCTCTAGCCTCTCCCGGAGGGTCAACCAGACACAGTTCAGTCCTAGCAACCACTGCTGCGCACTGAAATTCGAACAACTACGGCGAACTATAGGCTCCCTCCCTGCAGAGGCACCTAAACCAGTATCTTAGGACAGAATCCGGAAAGCTGCTGAAGCGCCCGGGAAGACATCAACAGTCAACGAATTGAGAGAGGACATGTGGCCCTGCACTTCGAAAAATCCTCCACTGACTATGGCTCAACTCAAAGCAACCTGTTCAAAGGGGACCAAGCCTGGCGTCAACGTTCTGACCCGATCTGGTCAAATTCATGTGCTACCGCCCAAGGCCACCAAAAAGCCAACAGAGCCAGAACCACAACCCGGTCTGCCCGAAGAAACAAGTTCCGGAAAAGAGGACCTGATCCTCACTCAGCTCAAGCAGACCCAGGCAAACATCTCCCTGTGGTCCCTGCTCACATCTTCATACCCTCACAAGCTCAAGCTAGAGGAAAGTTTGGCCCATACCATGGTCCCCGTGGACGCAACTCCAGAAGAAGTAATTCAGATGATCGGCAACATCCACTATGGAAACATCATCACCTTCACAGATTTGGACCTGCCAAAATTTGGGGCTAATCACAATGAGTCGCTCTACATCACGGTTCAGTTGGATGAGCGTCGCCTTCCCCGCGTACTGGTAGACGGAGGTTCCAAAATGAATGTCTTGCCCGCCAAGATGATGGACCTGCTTGACATCAAGTCCACAGATTTGAAGCCTTCAGTCCACACTGTCAAGGCCTACGATTCTACTTCCCACACGGTTCTCGGGGTTGCTACTTTAAACATCTGGTTTGGCAAACGGATGATCCCTACCGAATTTCAAGTGTTGGACATTCTTATCACTTTCACAGCCATCCTGGGACGACCCTGGCTGCATCAAATGAACGGCATGGCATCCACCCTTCACCAATATATCAAGTTCATGCAAGGCAACAAGCTAACAACAGTCTACGGCGACAGCATCACCACCGAAGGGACCTGCACCAACGGCATTCCAGTGTTAGAAATCAAGCATGACGACGATATAGAATTAACTGGATTCTCATTGGAGACTTCCAAGATTCAAATATGCAGCGTGGACCTTCCACTATTCTGGGACAAAATCCCTCCTGCTATGAAGATGATGAAACTCATGAACTTCATCCCAGGGGCTCAGTTATGTGCCAACACCAGCTGACATCAGGGAAGACAAGAGGCTCGCCAGCACCAAAGCAGCAGCCTGTAAAAGGGGAACCTCCTACGGCACACCCAACCTCTGACCTTACAGTTTCGACCTCGCCCGCTACTTCGTCAAAGGAACCGATAGCAGAACTGAGGGAACCGACAGCAAAACTGAGGGAACCGACAGCGGAACTGATGAAGATGAGAAAGGAACAAGAAAAGTCAGTACAGAGACTACAAAAAGGATGGGAAAGCTGGCACAGGACCTCAAGCGTTTCAGAGGACTCAAGGCTAATCCGATAAGGGGAGCATTCCTCGACATCACTGCTCTATCTAGACCAATTGCCACCACAGTTCAGCATGAGTACTCATTCAAAGGGATCCCAGACATAGAGGAACAGCTCGAGACACTCCCATAGGAAACAGACTGTTCGGGTCATCCTACGAGGCCACATTCGAAACAGTGAATCCAAAGCAGAAAGAACCAGAATTCGTGGAAGATGCTCTCAGTGGACCCGCTCTACAGAATCTTTTCGAAGAAGTCATTGAGGTGCCAAACTAATTGACCTTGGCTTCGAGAACAACGTGATCGCCATGATCGGGACAGCAAAAGCCAAGCCTCTCGACCCCCGAACCCTCACCAAACATCCAGCAATGCCACTAAAAAACTGGGTGACTTTCACCGGACCAAGGGCAAGCAAGAACAAAATGGAAGACAAACTGGGCCTGCACCCATATCTCCCTAAACCTAGTCTCAAACCCTCCGAGTCTGTCATTGTTAAAGTCCAGTCCTCTGAGTCATCCGACGGCCTCATGCCAGAAGACTATGATAATGTAGCCAAAAATGTATTCTCGTTCGTCTTAAATGAAAAATTCGACCTTTTGGATTATCCCCTCATTGCCACTTTAACAACTGATAAGTTAACGAACAACTTAAAAGAAGTTAATAATGACTCACTTGATAAAGAAGCAGACACACTAAACGAACAATACATTAAAGAAGTTCTCAAGCGTGTAGTTGACCAAGAATACAATCGGGCCCAAGCTGCCGAAGAGGTTATGACTAAAGTGAACCTGGGGTCAGTACAAGAGCCTAAAGAGACACAAGTGGACAGTTTCTTCGTCGGTGCAGAAAAAGAAGCCCTGATAAATCTCCTCAAAGAATATGTTGATGTGTTCGCCTGGTCATACCAATACATGCCAGGACTCGATCCCTCAATCGTGGAGCATAGAATCCCTCTGGATCCAGAATCCAAGCTTGTCAAATAGAAACTGCGCAAGATCAAGCCAGAATGGTCTCTGCAAGTGAAAGAAGAAATTGAGAAGATACTCCGCGTCGGCTTCATCAGAGTAATTGAGTACCCAACCTGGCTCTCCAACATTGTAATGATCACCAAGGCCAATGGAAAGGTCAGATGCTGTGTAAATTTCTGAGATCTTAACAAGGCTAGCCCTAAAGATGATTTCCCACTGCCCAACATCGACATGCTGGTCGACACCACGGCAAATTTCGAAGTAAAATCCTTTGGGGATAGATTCTTTTTTTTTTTTTTTGCATATTTTTTTTCTCCACTACCCTTTGGGGATAGATTCGCCGGATACAATCAGATCAAGATGTCTAGAGAAGATCAGGCCAAGACTGCTTTCACCACTCTGTGGGGGACATACTGTTACACGGTCATGCCGTTTGGTTTAAAGAACGCTGGGGCTACTTATTAACGGGCTGCAACTGCCCTCTTCTATGACATGATCCACAAAGAAATCGAAGTGTACGTCGACGACATGATCATCCACTCTAAAGGATCAGACATGCAACACATGACAGATTTGAGAAAGTTCTTCAACAGACTCGAAAAACACTCCATGAGATAGAACCCTGCAAAGTGCATCTTCGGCGTCAAGCGAGGCAAGGTACTGGGGTACATGGTCACAGAAAGAGGCATCGAAGCAGATCCCAAGAAAATCAAGGCCATCGTCGACATGAAGCCACCACAGACACTGACAGAAGTGAAAAGTTTCACGGGAAGACTTCAATACATCAGTCGCTTCATCAACCAACTGACATCTCTCTGCGAGTCAATGTTCAAGCTAATGAAGAAAAATGCTGACATCAAATGGGACTCCGAATGCCAAACAGCCTTTGAGAAAATCAAGACATACTTGGTGAATCCCCCAATCATGTGTCCGCCACATGAAGATAAGCCACTCCTCCTATACCTGACAGTGACTGACACATCAATTGGGGCTATGTTGGTGCAAGAACAGAAAGATTCCAGAGTTGAGCATGCAATATACTTCGTGAGTCAAAAGCTTCAGGGAAATGAACTCAGCTACTCAGCATTAGAGAAAACTTGTACCGCCTTGGTATGGGTAGTCGGGAAACTGAAACACTACATGCAGTCACATTCAGTGCTCCTGGTCTCCAAGATAGACCCCGTCAGATATCTCTTCGACAAGCCATCTCTATCAATGAGATTAACCAAGTGGTCATTCTTCCTGGCTGAATTCGACATCAAGTACATGACCAGAAGATCAACAAAGGGTCAAGTAATGGCAAATCAGCTGGCAGACTTCCCAAGCAGTGAACTCAAGGGTCCTGATCCGCAGTTTCCAGATGACGGAATCTTCTCACTCAATAGCGCAAACCGCTGGCAACTCTTCTTCGATGGGGCAACCAACAAGAAGGGAAATGGTATTGGAATTATCCTGGTCGATCCTAAAGACGAGCACACTCCCATAGCCATCAAACTTAATTTTGAAGCAACCAACAATGCAGCAGAATATGAAGCTTGCGCAGTCGGCCTAGAAGCCGCTCTTGAACGCAACATCACAGAACTGGAAGTATACGGAGACTCAGCAATGATCATCAATCAAGCATCCAACAAATGGAAGACAATAGATTCTGGCCTCCAGAAGTACCATACGTACATAGAGGAGCTCATTGCTCAGTTCAAGGACATCTCTTCCCACTACTTGCCAAAAGACAGGAACCGCTTCGCAGATGCCCTAGCCACCCTAGCATCTCTTGTCAAAATTCCTGAAGGGAAATCAATAAAACCCCTCAGAATAGGCAGACGGGAAACCCTCGCCTATTGCTGTGAGATAGAAGTTGAACATGAACCGATCGACGAACCCTGGTACAATCAAATCTACCAGTACCTCCAAAATAGAGAAGCGTCCTTCACAAATGAAGATGGAAAATACAAAGAAGGGATCAAAGTAAAAAACATGATGGCTCTAAAATGCTTGGCCTCCCATTCGTCATTCTGGGGGGTATGTTATACAAGAAGCACCGCCAAGGACCACTCATCTGGTGTGTAAATAAAGAAAAGGCCAGTGAGCTGATGAACGAAGTTCAAAACGGAATCTGCCACGCACATGAACGCCAGAGCATTGACACAGATCATCCTCTGTATGGTTTACTGCTGGGTATCAATGGAAACACACTGTATCTTGATCGTCAGAAGCTGGAACAAATGTCAACGGTTCTCCAACCTCAACCACATTCCTCCTCATGAGCTCTACTGCATGACTACACCATGGCCTTTCACCATATGGGGAAATGACGTCATCGGCAAAATCACTCCACCAGGGAGCAACAGTTACGAGTTCATATTAGTCGCAGTCGACTACTTCACCAAATGGGTAGACGCCAGATCATATAAAGTACTGAATTCCAAGAAGGTGGCCGAGTTCATCAAAGAGAACATCATGTGCAGATACAGGGTGCCCAACAAGATCATATCCGACAATGGGACCCACTTTGAAGGAGATTGTGACCAGCTATTGACTGAGTTCAGAGTTACATGCCACAAGTCTTCTCCCTACAGACTACAGACTAATGGTGCAGTAAAGACAGCATACAAGACTCTTGCAAGAATAATAAAAAAGATGGCCGCCAGAGGTCGGGATTGGCAAAAAAGCTACATCTAGCCCTTTGGGGATACAGAACATCAGTTAGAACCGCCACAGGGGAGACTCCTTTCGCACTCACATACGGAATGGAAGCAATGTTACCAGTTGAATTGGAAATTCCATCCCTCTGAGTCCTCTTGAAAAACGGAATCAATGAAGTCGAATGGCTCCAAAGCCATCACGACGAACTAGCTCTACTCGACGAGCAAAGATTAAAAGCCATGGAACATACTTGTGCCTACCAAAGCAGAATGGCCCGAGCATTTGATAAGAAATTCAAGATCTGAGACATCAGAGAAGGCGACTTGGTGCATAAGGAAAAGCCTCCTACACAGACCAATCCCCTCGGAAAGTGGGAACCTACCTGGATAGGCCCGTTCGTGGTACAAAGAATCTTTTCCCGATGAGCCATAAAGTTAGCAGATTTGGATAGGAACCCTTTCGTCAAACCAGTAAACGGAAGCAAGCTCCGCAGATACTTCGTTTGAGGAAGAACATGAGTCAACTCTCTCTCCCCATACACCACCAATCAGTAAAATCAAAGTGCTAAAAGAGTAATACCCAACTAGATACATTCCCGAAAATGATCTAGGTAAAAAACAGGGTTGCACTTTTCGTCTCTTTTCAAATTTCTCAAAAGTGTCGAACTACACTGACCTGAGCCCCTTAGTCCATTTGTAAAATGGGAACGTAGGCAGCCATCATTGGTTCGCTCTACAAAACAAATAAAATTTCAAATACAACACCAATCGCTTGTGTTTTGAAAAACTCTTAAATTTAACCTACAGATTCATTATGGTTAAAACAATCTTTGATGAGTTCAAGCACGATCTACTCCGGACTCGCTACACACTAGCAAAATAACAATAAAACACTTAATCAAATTAATGTGTCTGCAATGACAGTGGGTGGATATTCCGAACGGCAAGGTCAACCTAGCAACTCGTACTCGGTCCTTCATCTTTCCTCCCCTTCCGTTTCCCACAACGGGTATTCTTTGCCTTTACAGGAAATATCCCTGTAGTCCTTCTACCTGGCTCTAGGACCCTTCCCGACGCCTCTGTCAAACCTGTGGCTGCTAAGGCAGCCCTTTCCCTAGCCCTATCACGAGTTGCCTCTCTTCGAGTCGCCATATCCGTGCTCTGGTCGGCCAACCGACTAACATTGACCTCATAGTCAGCCATATCATCCCCAGTACTATCCTGAGGATTAGCCATCGCTTCGGACCTCCTCAAAGTCGAGTTGTCATGGCGGTCAAGGCCCAAACAGTGCCTATCCAGGTAGGTTCCCACTTTCTGGTGAAAGAGAACCCTGGCAGGAAAAGACGCATATTGCCATAACCGCATGAAAAGCAATAACGTCGAAGGATCACCCATAAAAAGTGATCCCACCTCAAAGGTAGTGGCATCACTCAAGCTCGTCAATGGAACCTGCTCCAGCCCGAACTGCCGCAGCACCAAAGATGGAATATAGAAAGAAGACTGGGACAGCCCTGGAACTCTGACAATGAAGAGACTTTCCTAAACGGTCCGACAAGTCTGCAACTTCCAGTGAGGAACCCACCATCGCAGACGATGTGTGCGGAGTTTGGCCATCCAAAGCTCCAAGTCAGCCTGACTGCCTCCTATCACCAAGGGTCATCGAGAGAAAGACCAAGGATCACATGTCGCTGGTACCTAAGGCATCACTTGCAACTGCTCCCTCAACCATAAAGTAAGCATAGCGGGACTTCCTCCCCACATGTATCGGCTATCGGTCACCATCTGACCTATGCCAAGGATTGTCTCACCCAAGATCAAAGGCATGATATCTCCTCTGCTCTGGCACTGCCTCACCAGGTCCAGAACACTGTAGTGGCACACCCCCAATGACGTGAATGTGAACAGAGTAGCAACCACGCACATAGCAAAAGCGTCGCACACAGCAATGCTCCCGTCAACACTTGCAAACTTATCGGGCTGCCCCAAGATGTCAACATGATCAGTATTCGATATCAGCATCCCGTATGCCTCTTCAGCAGAAATGCCAAGCAGAGACATCAACTTCTCAATGGTGGTCAGGCCGCCCGTCAAAGGAAGAACAATCTTCACCACCTCAGGTCCTCCAAGGATAGCCCGAAAGTCCTCAAGCGTGGGCGTGATCTCGTTATATGAGAAACTGTACACGTGCCTCCTTTCATCCCAGAAACGAGCCGCAGCTCTCAGAAGGTCCCAATCCGGTGCAAGCTCCTTCAAAGCCCAAACCGCCTTCATCCTATAACAACCCTAAAAAAACTCCTTGTTTTGCCTCGTGTGGTGCCGTACCCATGTCTTGAACCTCTCCAGGAATCGTTCTTGCATCTGAGATGACAATCTTGGAAATGTGGCCATGGAAAGCAAAGAAAACTTCAAGTATTTGAGAGAGAAAACAGATTTCATCTTAAAAAACAAGTGTGAGACTTCTGAATCTTCAGAAACTGGACTGCAATTTAAACAAGTCAAAGTTGAAATACTGGCCGACCGGCCTGTCTTTTAGGTTGACTCAGTCAAACCTGCAGCCTTACTGTACTAATGTCCCTCGTCATTTCCAAAGAGAACCCTATTCATGCCTTGACCAAACTTGCCAACCCGTGATCAATTCACTTATTGCAAATACCACATCCGCCCTGGGCTCGTGCAACAGTGCAATTAATAAATAACAGTGCATATAGCTATAAATTTTGCCTGCTCAAATTTTATTATTCAATGCATTTCATGTTATTATTTATTTTTGATCAACCTACTTGCTTATCTGCCAAGAATAAGTAAAAAGTAATCATAATAAATACTCAAGTGTACAAAAGTTTGCCCCAAGGGCCTTTCAAGTACAAAATAATATCTGTTACAGGCAGTGCACACAATTGTCTAAAAAATATCAACAAGACTGTTTTGGTCAAATTTCAACAAGTGTATTTTGATGAGAAGAAAAGTGACTAAAGTGATATGAATCTAGGTACAATGATTATCAAGTTGAATAGAAATGGACACAAGATGTTTGTTGACTAGGGAAAGCCCTTGAACAACTTGTTCGCCGGCATAAAACCTCGGGAGGATTTGGTTCCTGCCTTGACCGAAAGTTTACTAAGAATTTTCTTGAGATTACAATGCTAAGAGCGTATGAAAAAGGGAGCTTAAGCTAGTGAAGAACGTGTGTGAAAATACAGTGTGTGTTCCCATTTTATACCTCAAAGAAAACTAATTAACAAAGAAGATTATGCGCCTATAAACTCGGGGAAGAGGTTGATCGAAGAGAGATATATCCGCCATTTGTTGTTTGAGGGAGAAGATAAGATCCGTTGCTGAGGAAATGTTGTTGACTTAATCTTTGCTTCTTGTGACACGTGCCCTATAAAATAGGAAGAGCGTTACTGCGTCCCAACCTGCAGAAAGCCAAGTTGTAAATAGAACAACTCAAGTTGTTAGTACCAAGTTGTTCGGTGTAAGTTGTAAAACATGTTGACTGAAAAATGTAGGGCCCAACAATTGCCCCCAAACTTTTTGAATTTTAAAATGAGGAATAGAAAGAGACAAAAGAATTCAAAAAGTTTGCCAAAATAAGAAAGAAAAGAACGACGGTTTTTAAGTAGTTTCCCGAGGCAAAAAGACATGATCGCTTTTAGAGTTCCAACCACCTTCAACCTTCATAAATAGTCTCTTGCTCCAACTCTCCCTTTCACCAAATCAAAAACGTTACTTTCACAGAGGTTTCTAGAAGAAGAACCAAGGAAGACGGTTGGGGCGAAAAATCAAGTAGAGATTTACGGTGAGTTTCTTGTCTTCTCTTCAATTTCATCTCTGATTTCTTGTTTTAAGTTGAAAAAATGGGTCGGAAGAAGTTAGTCGTGATTGAGAGTGACGAGGGTTTGCCCAAGGGTTTCATAACCCAAAACTTGTTGAAGGAACCCGATAATGAGAAATGTCTAATGCCTAAGGTTAACCTAGAGGTTATTAAGAAGAATCACGCCATGCCCTACGAAATGGTCTACTTTACCCACCCTGATTTGACCTCCGAATGTTATTCTCCCACTTGGGTATGTTTCCCGGAGTATCCCTTTGTTATAGGTTTACGATTCCCTTTCCCCGACTTGATTACGAAGTTCTTTTCCTCTACCAAACTCAACTATGCCCAACTGATGCCTCAAGGGTGGAGATATTTGCAAACCCTCGTTAGATTAGGAGAGAGGGCTGATTTGGTTGCTGGTTTAGAAGAGTTGGCGTATACTGTGGATTTAAGGAGTTTTGGTCCAGGAAGGTTTGGTTTTAGGGGTCAAAAATGGTGAGCCTATTCTGATCTCCAATCATGACATTGCTGATAGAGGGTGGAAAAATAAGTTTTTCTTTGCAAGGAGGGACACCTTGGGTCAAGAGGAAGGTGTTTTTTCCAAATGGAGGTTTCAAGGTAGTGAAAATAGTTTCTCTATTTTACGAAATGCTTCTCAATACTATGATAGCTAACTCTTAAAATTTCCTTTGTAGAAGTTTCTAAACTGTCAGACTTGTTTTCGGAGCAAGAAGGGACACCAGCGAACGTAAACCAGCTTCTCCAGTTGGGTGTATCTGATAGGTCCTTCAAAGCATTCCCTGTTGAGTTTTTCGTTGAGGAGGTTGGAGGTGAAGCAGAGGTTGAAGCCGAAGAAAATCTACCCCCAACTCTACCTGAGATGTCTACAGGTTTAAATCCTCAAAAATCTTTGTACTTTTTCGCGAGTATTTCGATTATCTCAATTCCCTATTTCCTTGTTGTAGCTACACGATCCAAATCCAACGTGAGTGCCGCTGACTTGATGGCCACTGCTAAGGCAAAGAAAGTTGCCAAGAAGGAAAGTAAACCTCCAACTCCAATGTCCATGGCCTCTAGCTCAGATTTGAATGCTTCCAAGAATAAGGAGGAAGTGAAGAAAAGGAAGCTATCCGAAACCGAGGCTACGGATGGGAATGAGACTTGTGACATGGGGACAGCAAGAAAAAAGTTAAAGGATGCTATAGCCTGCTTTGTTGACAAGGTAAAATGAGAAAACCTGAACCTTGCCCATGATTTTTGATGAAATGCTAACATTTCTTTTTACTTAGGTTGCGGATATCATGTGCCCTATCATGGACCAGCTTGATGCTGTGAAAATCAAGGCAGCCAGGCAAAATTACGAAGGCGAGGAATACAAGAAGCAAGCCACCAAGAATCTTTGAGGAGATTGAGAAGTTGAAGAAAAATCTTGAAGCTGAAAAGAAGGAGTTGGAAGTTGTTAAGGCCGAGAAAGTGAAGGAACGTGAAGCCCATGAGAAGGAACTTGATGCCGCGAAGAAAGATTTCACGTTTAATGCCACCAAAGTGGTGTTTGAAGCCAGGATTGAACTTATGGAAGAGTACAAGAATGGGCTGGCTCCGGATTGGGATGTGGAAGCTGAGAAAAGGGCTTTGGAAGATTTCATTGGTGAGCCGGTAGATGCAGAGGAAGTGAATTCTGCGGCTCTGGAAGCTCTAGTTGAGGATACTGATAGGACCTTGAGTACCCTAGTGGTGGCTCAGAATGGTCAAGGGGAGAATACAACACCGGCGGCAGCAGGCCAGGAAGTTTGAAAAACATTTTGAAACTTTGGGTATTTTGGATGAACAAAAACAATTTTTGCTTTATTTGTGTACCTCTGTTGGTACAACAAATGGGGGGAGTGTCCCCAAAAACAAGGTTTTTAGTTTGTAATGGCTCATAAGAGCCGAGACAATTTATTTGGGGATACTAGGTTGGTCTAGTACTCCAAGCTTTTTTTAGGGTTTTAGGGACTTGTTGGCTTACCCAACTTGTCCTTTAGTTGCGAAAAATCTTTTGAAAAACACTTAATGGTTTTTTAGCAAAGTATTTTATGTCTTTGGGAGACGTTTGTTTGTTCTTTAGATAACATGTAAATGTTATAAACCGTAGGTAACATGAAAATGTTACAACTAATAGTTCACAACTTGAAGAAGTGTGAAAATGTGCGCCCAGGCGAAGGTGTCGAAACCTTAATTCGTAAGAAAAGATGAATATCTTTTAACCATAGGTACCTTTGATCAGAGGTAAATCGTTTGAAGAGATAGAACAAGTATCAGCCGTCCTGGCGTGTCAACAAGTTCTATCCCTCTCCAGCTAGAATTCCAACATGTATCAGCCGTACTGTCGTGTCAACATGTTGAAATTTTCTTCCTCAGGTTCAAACACGTATCAGCCATACTGGCGTGTCAACATGCTTGACCTGCTCCCACTTAGGTCTCAACAAGTATTAGCCATACTGGCGTGTCAACATGTTGAGCTTTGTCTTCCTCAGGCTCAAACATGTATCAGCCGTACTGGCGTGTCAACATGTTTGTCCTGTTCCTGCTTAGGTCTCTACATGTATCAGCCGTACTGGCGTGTCAACATGTTGAGCCTACTCCATTTGCTCAAGTTGCACCTCGCAAAACAGATTTATGTTAGGGTTGGGCGTTAGCGTAGCTAACGCCCCTTCGATGCTTAAGTTAGTAAGGATTCTCCACAAAAATTAACAACTTGAAATATACGAATGAATTTGACAACTAAAAATAAATCGTACCTGAGAAGTCTAGTTGCAAATAACTGGACTTACATGAAATAAAGTTTCAAGTGGATGGCGTTCCAACTTCTAGGGATCCTATCTCCACTTGGGGTTAACAACCAGTACGCACCTTTGCCAGCTTCAGCGTCGATGAGATATGGTCCTTCCCACTTGGGGGCTAACTTACCTGCATTCAATTCTCTTGTATTTTGAAATACTTTTCTTAAAACTAAATCACCAACCTGGAACCTTCTGACTCTGATATTTTTGTTGTAGGATCTTGCAATTCGTTGTTGATAAGCCGCCATCCTTATCTTGGCTAAATCCCTGATCTCATCAATTGTATCTAAATCTTGAGTTAGGAAAAAATTGTTTTCATCTTGAGTTAATAAGCCATACCGTGCTGTTGGGATCGTTACTTCAACTGGAATTACAGCTTCCGCCCCATATACCAATGAATATGGAGTTCTACATGTGGCTCCTTTTGTGGTAGTCCTATCTGCCCAAAGTACAAGTGGTAATTCTTCAACCCATTTTCCCTTCTTTTGGTCTAGACGCTTCTTCAAGCTGTTGATGATCAACTTGTTGCTTGATTCAGCTTGGCCATTGGCTTGAGGGTGGACAGGTGTAGACATGATCAACTTGATGCCCCAGCGAGTACAAAAATCCCTAGTCTTCTTACTTATAAATTGTGACCCGTTGTCACATATAATCTCTGATGGCACACCAAACCTGCTAATTATATTTTTCTTTAGAAATGAGATTACCTCCTTATCTCTCACCTGTACATAAGCTTCTGCTTCGATCCACTTTGAGAAATAATCGGTTAATGCCAACATGAACACCTTGCCTCCGGGAGCCTTAAGCAACTTGCCTACAATGTCCATGCCCCACTGCATGAAAGGCCAAGATGGGACTATAGAATGTAAAGGCTCAGCAGGTTGATGCAAGATGTTACTGTGTCTTTGGCAGGCATCACACTTTTGTACATAGCTCATAGCATCTTGACGCATGGTTGGCCAATAGTATCCTGTCTTGAGGGCCTTCGACACCAGTGCTTTCCCACCAGAATGGTTCCCACAAATTCCTTCATGGATTTCTTTGAGTACTAGTTCAACTTGCTCATTATCGACACATCTCAAATAATGTCCTGCAAAAGACCTCTTGAATAGCACATTATCTATCAAAACAAAAGTAGAAGTACGAATCTTAAAAGATCTAACATTTTTAACATCGGGTGGAATAGTTCCAAGTTGAAGGAACTCAATTACGGTGTTGGGTCCAAGAAGGTTTAGCATCTTGTGCCCCGATGAGGTGGAGTAACCACTTGAGTTTCCTCAACTTGGTCTATTGCCGGGTACTTAACATAAATGATGGGGATATTAGTATGCAACATTGATTTACAAGTTGAACCCAAGTTGGCCAAGGCGTCCGCTTCTGCGTTCTCTTCTCTAGGGACCTGTTCCAAAGAGAATGATAGAAATTTTGAAGCTAAGGCCTTAACCTGTTGGAGGTACAGAGTCATCTTGGAATGCTTCGCCATATAACTGCCATTAAAATGGTTAGCTAGTAGTTGAGAGTCAACAAATACATTTAAATGTGTAATATTCAAACTTAAAGCTGTAGTTAAACCCATGATTAGGGCTTCATACTCAGCTTCATTATTTGTTGCACTGAATTCACAAGATACAGCTTGAGGTATGATATCACCTTGAGGGGACTTCAAGATTATTCCCAAACCAATCCCTTTAGAGTTTGAAGCTCCATCGGTATACAATGTCCAAAATCTAGGAACAGTTTTACCTTCTAGTTGTTGCACTTCCAGTTCAACCTCAGGCTGCAAACTTGGACTGAAGTCAGCTACGAAATCGGCTAGGGCCTGCGATTTGATGGCTGTTCTTGGCTCGTACGAAATTTCATACGTGCTCAACTTGACTGACCACTTGGCCAACCTGCCCGACATCTCTGGCGTTCTCAACACATTTCTCATAGGATAATTAGTTCTAACAGTTATGGAATGTGTTTCAAAATAATGACGTAGTTTGGTAGCAGCAGTAGTTAAGGCTAATATCAATTTTTCAAGATAAGAGTACCTTGTTTCAGCATCCAATAAAGACTTACTTACATAGTAAACAGGATGCTGTTCACCTTGGATTTCCTTCACCAATACTGCACTAACGGCATTTTCAGATACAGCTAAGTATAAATAAAGATGCTCACCATGTTCGGGTTTAGCAAGCAGGGGTGACGTCATCAAGTATTCTTTAAGTTGTTTGAAGGCTGCCTCATGTTGGTCGAGTCCATTGAAAGAGTTTGTTTTTTCTTAATACTTCGTAGAATAACCGCACTTATCGAGATGATTTGGATATAAATCTATTCAAAGCAAATACTCTACCTGTTAACCTTTGTACGTCCTTGATGTTCTAAGGGGATTCCAAGTTGAGAATGGCTTTGATTTGTTCGGGACTTGCTTCGATTCCCCTCTTGGTCACCATATATCCCAAGAATTTACCTGCTCTAACACCGAAGTTGCACTTCGCCGGATTGAGCTTCATGTTGAAGGCTTTCAAGATGTTGAATGCCTCAGCAAGGTGCTCCACATGATCCTCAATATGCTTGGATTTGACCACCATATCGTCTATGTAGACCTCCATCGTCTTGCCAAGTTGGTCTTTGAACATTTTGTTCACTAACCTTTGATAGGTTGCCCCTGCATTTTTAAGACCAAAGGGCATAGAAATATAACAATATATACCTTCTGGAGTCATGAATGCTGTATCTTCTTGGTCTGAAGGCTCCATTTGAATTTGTTGATACCCGGAAGATGCATCCATGAATGTCAAGATGTCGTGGCCAGCTGTCTCATCAAATAGAGAATCAATATGAGGGAGAGGGAATGGATCCTTTGGACAGGCTTTGTTTAAGTCGGTGAAGTCCACGCATACTCGCCACTTGCCATTCTTCTTCTCCACCACTACAACGTTAGCCAACCACCTTGGGTACTGAACTTCTCTGATCATCTTGGACTTCAGAAGCCTCTCAACTTCATCCTTTATGATCTGGTTCCGCTCCTGGGCAAACTTCCTTCTTTTCTGGTGGACAGGACGGATGGTTGGGTCAATGTTCAACTTGTGAGTAATAATATCCTTGCTTATCCCTGTCATGTCTTCATGTTTCCAAGCAAAACAGCATTTCTGGCTTTTTAGGAACTCGATCAACTCCCCTTCAATTTCGGACGGTAGGTCTACCCCAACTTGCACTTGGGCCTCAGGATTTGATGCATCAATAGGAACGCTTTTTGTATCGTGCTCCACTGCTTCAAGAATGTCCTGGGCCTTTTTCTTTAATTGCTATGCTTGCCGAGGGGTCGAGCTTGCTTTCATGTTGATCTTGTAGCATTCTTTAGAGACTTGCTGGTTTCCCTTCAACTTGGCAACTCCCCAAGGTGTTGGAAACTTGACGCATTGATGGTAAGTTGATGGCACGGCCTTCATGTTGTGGATCCAAGGTCTTCCCAATATAACATTGTACGAGGAAGAGCACTCAATCACACAAAACCTCTCCATGGAATTCATACCCTCTAGGTAGATGGGCAACTTGATCTCTCCGACTGTTTGCTTCACCTCACCACCGAACCCTACCAAGACGGGATGAATTCTTCACCACTTCGGATAGAGGGATGCCCATATCTTCAAGAGCATGAGTGAAGATGATGTTGACCGAGCCGCCACCATCGATCGAATCCGCTTGACCACACAATTAGCAATCTGCACCTGAACAACTTGACCATCATGATGAGGGTCCAACGTGTTGTCCTTATCTTCATCTTCAAAAGAAATGATATGACCATCTGTGAAGTCACGACGCCTTGAAGGCAATTCTAATTGATCTTCCTTAGAGCTTTTGGCATGACGCTTGGCGGCGAGTAAGTTGTGCCGCAAATATGAGACCCACCGAAATAACATTCACTACCTTGGTGGTGGAGGGGTGCAACTTTCTCGGGTCTAGACTGTTCTCCTGAATCAGGTTCTTTGGATTCACTCCTGACCCTCTTCTTGCCCAACAAATCCTTGAGAAGACCCTTGGACAATAAATGAGCAATCTCCTTCCTCAAGGCGAAACAGTTCTCGGTGGTGTGCCCAAAATCTTTATGAAATGCGCACCACTTGGACTTGTCCTTCCAAGTTGTTAACTGGTCATTCTTCTTGGGCCATCTTGCTTTATCTCCAAGATTTCCCATGGCGCACAAGATTCCTGCAATGTCCACAGAAAAGCAATATTCAAAAATTTGTGGATAATCATTATCATCACCTTCCTGATCATCATCTACAACATGAATTCTAGAAGGTTCAGTTTTAACAGGGGGTTTGCCCCTGTTGGACTTATAGTGATGGGAATCCGGTCGTCTGTCAGAAGGCTCAAATAGAGGAGTAGGAGTCCTCCCAGTTGACTTCCCCATCGCCAAGCTATCTTCTTCCAATCTGATGTAAGGCAAGGCCACAGTTACGATTTCTTCAAGTTGTTTCGCAGGGGTCATCACCAACTCGTTGTAGAACAATGAGCTCTTCTTCAAGCCTATACGGAATGCTTCCGTAGCGGTGGACACATCCAAGTTGGGTATAGTCACTGCCTCCTTGTTGAACCTGTGCAAATACTCTTTAAGATTTTCGTTAGGCTGTTGCACAATTCTATAGAGATCACTAGTCAACTTGTCAAATGCCCTATTGCACGAAAACTGGTTAATGAACATATTAACAAGTTGAGCATAAGATGAAATAGAGTTTAGAGGGAGCCCTGTTAGCCATTTTAAGGCTAGTCCTGACAAAGTAGAGCCAAAGCCCCTGCAAAAACACGCTTCTTTAAAAATAGGAGGGATACTTATGATATCCATTGATTCCTGATACAGCAACACATGCTCTGTTTGGATCGGTACTCCCATCATACTTCTTCATATGAGGGACTCGAGAATTTCTTCGGGATCTCCACACCGGCTATTCTTTGGCACAAAACGAGACTCATTGTAGCAAGTTGGAGAGACTTGATGATACGGCAAGTTGACTCCAGGCACGCTTCGGAGCAACTCCTTAATGGTTTGCATTTCCTTAACAAGTTGGTTCTCTGCGAAAAGAGGAGCATTATTAACCTGAGGTGCGAAAGTATCGAAAGCATTAAAGAAACTTCCCGTTTGCCCCATTGAGGGTGTAGCATAAGTGTAGCAAGATGATAGCGCAGGTTGGCTAGCTGGTAGGCCGAATCTTGGTTGCTCGATTGGAATGGATGTCACAATTGTGCTCTCCGCTGGCAAGGTGTTGGACATAGGGATATCTCCGACATGGCTCGGTCACGTACTGCACCAAACAAAGATCTAGGAAGTAAAGGTGAAAACGGAGTGGATACTTGAGTCTCAGCTTGCTTCCCTTTACGCAGACTATCAATGGCATTGAATATCATGGTATTCGTATGCTCCTGAGCATCCAACCGATCGCCTATTTTCTTAAACATGTCCGCCATGTTGGACATTATCACCAAATTGACAGCTTCTGCACTTGGAGGAGTGTTGCCTTGGGCATTGGAAACAGGAAGCGGCCGACTCTGACTGCTGGATGATGGATTAACCATTTCTACGCAAATAATCAAAGTTTCCCACAGACGGCGCCAAATTGTTTTGGTCAAATTTCAACAAGTGTATTTCGATGAGAAGAAAAGTGACTAAAGTGATATGAATCTAGGTACAATGATTATCAAGTTGAATAGAAATGGACACAAGATGTTTGTTGACTAGGGAAAGCCCTTGAACAACTTGTTCGCCGGCATAAAACCCCGGGAGGATTTGGTTCCTGCCTTGACCGAAAGTTTACTAAGAATTTTCTTGAGATTACAATGCTAAGAGCGTATGAAAAAGGGAGCTTAAGCTAGCGAAGAACGTGTGTGAAAATACAGTGTGTGTTCCCCTTTTATACCTCAAAGAAAACTAATTAACAAAGAAGATTATGCGCCTATAAACTCGGGGAAGAGGTTGATCGAAGAGAGATATATCCGCCATTTGTTGTTTGAGGGAGAAGATAAGATCCGTTGCTGAGGAAACGTTGTTGACTTAATCTTTGCTTCTTGTGACACGTGCCCTATAAAATAGGAAGAGCGTTACTGCGTCCCAACCTGCAGAAAGCCAAGTTGTAAATAGAATAACTCAAGTTGTTAGTACCAAGTTGTTCGGTGTAAGTTGTAAAACATGTTGACTGAAAAATGTAGGGCCCAACAAAGACTACTCAGAGTCCTGCTCGTAATACGATCACTCAGCATACTGCCCCGTACCAGCAGGATCCGTGGTGGACACATAATCCACGAACTCATCAAAGCCAGAGTATGAGAAGTGACGGCCCCGCGCCTGTGCTCTCAAAGACTCCCCAGGCTCGTATCCCGAATACGAGGAATGGCGGGCTCTAAATCCCGAAGTCTCATCGGAAAACTGACTAAAGCCCTGCCCAGCATCTATACCACCAGCCGTGGAAGTAGATGAACAGCCACACTCCTTTGAGAACCGCACCGCAGGAAGTTAACAAGCCTCTTGGCAAAGCCGGTCACCCCATCCAGATGTCTGACGGCCTGAACATAAGTACAGCCAGAAACCTGCAAACCAGGAAAGCCATCAAAAGAAAGAAAGTACAGCACAGATGCAACTTTTGCAGAAAGCTACTACAATACAAAAAAAAGCAACAAGATACTCACCGAAGCACTGGGTTCAACTCTATATTAAGGCCTCGCCTGCTCAGGTATGGGAATCGTCAACCGCCTATGAGAACTACCTACGCCCTTATATACAAAGCGAGTGCGGGGGAGCGGATAATCTTTGGGATGCGCAGGGTCCTCACCCTCTCTGGCCATCACATATGGGCTCCTCAGCCTCACCCTTCGAAAGTGTCATAGTCGGCATCCTCAATGACTTTCTCAACATGAGGCACTCCCTGCCTGTATCGCTCCAACTCTGCCCCAGTTATGGACAAAGGAAACATCATGTGAAGGGCGGATCCCTCGAAACCAAGGAACCAGATCCTGGAGCATATTGGCAAGACACCCTCTTACCAAGATACATGACGTCACGGTGAATCCCCACTAGCAGCTTTCGCTGACTTGTTACCTCCCTGGCAGTATTCACAACAACCTGATGGAACCGGCTTCATCAAGTCAAGTTATCCTCGGTGAAAAGTCTCGATCCAGAGCCAAAGACACCTCCTTATAAGTCACATGAGTACTCTCCCTCGACTTCACCGGCTTCCTAGCCGCCTTCTACCAAGTTAGCATGGTAGGAAACAAAGGAGCATACTCCTCCCTGATGGTCCACCGATGCGGGTGGAACACCTCAAAGCACCACACCTGTAAGACGCCAGGAATGTTATGTCAGCTACAAAGCAGATACAAACAAGTACAAGCGAGATAAGGAAGAGCATTAAAGGTGATTGGGATGTCAATGACTTGGAATTCTACAGGTATCATTTTCTTGCCAAACCACATATTCAAAGTAGCAGCCCCAAGTACTGTGCAAGATGTTGAGTCGTATGCCTAGACATTAAGGGAGGAAGGCTTCAGGTCTGTGGGCTTGATGCCAAGCAGGCTCATGATCTTTGCTGGGAGGATGTTCATTCCTGACCCATTATCAACCAGGACTCGAGGGAGGCATTGTTCATCTAGCTGGACAGTGATGTAGAGGGGTTCATTATGGTCAGCTCTAAACTGGGGGAGATCAAGGTGTGTTAAGGTGACTATGTTTCCGAAATGAATGTTCCCAATCAGTTGTGCCACATCGTCAGGAGTGGCATCAATAGGAACCAATGTGCGAGCCAAACTTTCCTCCAATTTTAACTTGTGGGGATAAGATTAGGTGAGTAAGGACCAAAGAGAGATGTTAGCTTGAGTCTGCTTCAGTTGAGTCAGTACAGGATCTTTCTTTTCGGGGTCGGGAGTTTCAGCTGTCTTGGCATAAGGATTACGGTTCACCCTGGTTGCCTGATCTGCTGACTTCCTTTCTGACTTGGGATTTCCCTGGTGGATTTGCCCGGATATGGTCAACATATTCACTTCTTTCTTTGTTTTATATGTTCCCTCTTTACAAGACTCTTTTAAAGTTGCTAGGGTCAACGGAGGAGCTTGCTTGACAATTGGTCACTGGCTCTGACTGATCTTGTTACAAGTTTCCTGGAGCTTGGCGATAGTGAGGAGCTGAGCTTGGGTATTTCTAGTATCAGTGGTTTTTGACTGGGCAACCTTCCGGATCGTTTCCCAAGTTACGGGTTTCTGAACCAAGGAAGGTGTTGTCGTTCCTTGAATGGACCACCTTAAAGAGTCCAACGCAGCTCTAATGCAAATTGAATCGTCATATAGCAAAAGAGGCAACCCATCCCTCTATATTTTCTTTAGTCAATTAGTCAACCGGAATAAAATGTGAAAGAAAGAAATTTTAGAAACGTATACCTGGAGGGGCATATTTTCAAAAAGTGGGGACGCATCCCCGATTTGTATTTATTTGATGGCCTCATTTGATGAAGGCCCAAAAGAACTTGCTTTGGGTTAGACTCTTTTGAGAGAGCATGGGTGCAGAGAGGTTCGTAAAAGTCTATGGAAGCCCCTGCTGACAGAAAATCAGTGTTTAGCTCTATAATGTAGAAAGAGAAGACTTGTCGAGACATCTGAAAACATGTTTTATTCAAAATGATCACAAGATTGCTTAAAACTCTTTATCAATGTTCGGGTTATTCAGCCCCTAATCTCGATACGAAAAAACATGTAGAATAATTATGGGGAGAAAGTCGACTGATACCAAGAATTCAAAGTTGGCAAATGGTGAAGAAAGATTGTGTATAGGAGAGGCCATTGAGGAGACCGAGTTTATGGAATTTGAATGTGTTTATGACCAGACCATTTCTGGTTATCTACGTTCCCCTTAGCATAAGGAGCTCAGGTCGCCATAGTTCGGGCAGGTTCGGTTGATGAGGCACGGGCCATGGAATGAGTCTCACTTGACTGCTGCTTCTTGATCTTTGTTTCTTCATAGGAGGAGAAAGAAAAGAGAAGGAATGTGAAAGTTCGAGGTTTTAAGGATCTTCGGGGGGAATTTTTTTTTTTTTTTTTTTTGAGAAATAGAGAACCTTTTGAAAATTTTGAAAATTTGGGGAATCCTTTTGATTAGTCTTCTTTGAACTTTTCCTTCAAGCTCTTGTCGCGTCTTCGATTTTTGAACATATTTGATAGGTGCCTTTTGGGAGGCCAAGAAAAGTATATGGAGAGGGCATCAGTCTGACTTTCTCACACCAATTAATTAAAATCTTAATCGTTTCAAGAGATTATTTGTTGAGAAATGTGAGTGATCATTTAAAATAAAACCATTTCATGTAATGTAATGTAGGTGTGCAAATAATGTCTCGAGTCTAGCGAGAAAAGAAAAGAAAAAAAGACTTATATAAATAGGAAGTTAGACATTTAACTACTAAGTCCAAGATGGACTAAAACAACAAATATCCAAGACGGACTTAGGTGAAAGAGAAAAATACTAGAACCTACGAAGGTTGACTAAAAGATTATTTTAACATCTTAATTTAATATAATGATAGGTATCCCCTAGCCTAGCTACTCTTCATAGTTGGACCACTAGGTGCTCAAGCTTTTCCATCTTCAATCGGTGCTGGGATTGCAGGCCTTAAGATTGCGCAGTCATCTGTGACGCGGCTTCAGGGAGGAAGAGATTTTAGGCTCATTAGAGTAGAGGACATAGTAATCAAATTTTCCCGAAGGTTCCCTGAGTGTCCCTACACTAGCATTACCGGCTTCAAACCTTTCTTTCAACTTTTGTTGGGAAGAGGACTTCCTCTTTCTTGGAGGACGGTCCTCGTTTATCTCATCTTGAAAGTCCCTCTCGAGACAAGCAGGGCAGTCGCAAACATCCCACCAAATGTGTTCGGCAGTTTGCGGTGAGCTCGGGGCCTCGAGATACCGGCTCGGTAAGTCCCTCCCTGGCGGGCACTGGGATTTCAGGTTGTGGCTGCTGAGTTCACTCGGAAGCAAATGATTGGATCCCGAGGGATAATGAGATACGTTAGGAGCTGAGGGAGCGGGCACGTCTTTATTTTTCACGAGAGCCCTAGTCGGTTGGGGGATTGCCAATGTTCCAAAATGACGTGTGGCATTTTCAATCCAGGCCTGCTGCTCATCTTGGCGCTCCTCAAGAGCCCTGACAGCTGGCCATACTTCTTCCATCGTTCAAAAGCTTCCCTTTCCTCTACTGTTATCTGTTCGGACCGCTTGTGAAGTGTCGGGATCTGTTGGACCATTACTATTCTGAGGAGGGACACCTGACTGCTGTCCTAAACCTAACTGTGGCAGCAGCATTCCAGACTGTTGCCGACATTCTGAACTGCGGCCGAGGGGCTGGCTAACCCATAGGTCAAGAAGCATGGGCCCTGGCAGTTGTCCCATAGGAGGTTGGTGGTGGCATCCTGATATAGTCAGGGCGACTGAGAGTGGGATTAGGGTCCTCTTCATCTTTCACGATGAAAGTGTCATTGGGATAGAGAATGGCGGCCAAATCGTGACTCATAATAGCCTCCAGAAGGCTGTTTATCTGAGCTTCCTGTCGCAATCTCATTTGTTCTACCAACTGATTCCACTGTTGTTCAGTCCGAGGAGTCTCAGGAGGCAAAGTGATATTATCCCCATTGTTCCCAGCTGTTGTAGACATTTTGAAAACCGGAGTTGAAGCAAATGATGAAGCTGACGATGCCCTTGATTCTTCCCAACTGACCAGACGGTGACCCGGTATCCGAACCCAAGCTTTACGAGGTGCTGCGGGGGGAAGATACAAGGGAGGTTCAGATTTTGGGAGTCAAAAAGGGGTAGGTGTTTGGGCTCAGGATTCATGCAACATGCGATTATTTGTTCGAGTTTACTTAAAACGCCTTTTCTCAAATCCTAGGTGGTTGGAAAAGATTGCTCCTTTTTTTAACTACTCTAAGTCCTGGATCAGTGGGACCCAACACTATGCCTATAGACCCCTCAACCTGTAACCTCGAATAAGGGTTCCATAGGGCAAGCAGGTCCCACCGATCGAAAAGTAAAACGAACCTAAGGTCTGGCGGGTCATAAAGTCTTAACGCGCACTCGATGCAAATTACCGGCAAAGCCAATGTCGAGGGTCAAGATCGAGTTAAGGTGCCTGAGGAAAACCGGCATGACCTTGGCTAATAAGTTTCCACGAAGGATCTTAACTCATCATTGGTTGAGCGGTAATTAAACATGGACTAGGCGTTAATCCTTAATGACTCGGTGTCACACCGAAAGCCGGTGCGTAAGCCGTGCAGGTCAAAGTCAAAGTCAAAGTGCCCGTCAAGATCTAGTCAAAGTACATGACGGAAAACCGGCATGACCTTGACTGATCAGGTCCACGATAGATCCTGACTCGGCACGTTGACTATGGTTTGACCTACACGAGGTATACACTGACGCGGCCTGACACGGACCAAACCAAAAACCAACCAAGTCTCGAACAAAAATGTGTGTCACTGACAAGTGTAGGGTAGACACGAGGGTAAACCAAGGGTTGTTTGGGTCGTCCCGTGCTCGTACCGAGAGGCATAGTAAGGCCTCCCGAGCTGCTACTGAGATTTCCCGGGTAAAGGACGTAGTATGCAGTGTATGGTCAAAGTACGCGTAGTGTGCGGCAGTCTAAATTCCTTTTTGAGTAAAAAGAGGGATTTTCAAATGTGTCTTAAAGGCATGATGTTTGCAAAAGATTTTTGAAAAGAATTTTTTTTTTTTTGAAAGCATTTTCGAAAATATTTTGGAGTCATGTAAGCACATAAGCACAAAAAATTAAACGGAGTCGCCACGCCATTTTAGTTTAAGGCCAAAACTTTGAAAAATGCCTGAAGTAGAGAAAGGGGGTTCGGAGGTCACGTTACACTCCGAAAATGCCTCGTATGACGAGTCTTCCAAACTTGAAACTTTTTGTGTGTGTGTGTGTATTTTGAAAAGGTTTGACTTAAAAGGATTTTCTGGAAATAAAATGAATCTGTTGGACTGGACTGGAAAATAGTTTTAAAACAGTTATGAAACTGAAAAAAGGCAGAAACTGAAACTGTATGCAGATGACAATATCATCCGCGTGGATGATTCTGGCATGATGAATTCATCCGTGCTCACAACCCTGCACCCTAAATTGATTTTTACAGTTTCTCAGTTTGTCTCTGTAATTTCCAGAAATTTAAATGGATTTATAGGACTTAACTGGAACTGTAACTGAAAAACAGAAAAAACAAAGGATGTTTGATTTTTTGGGCATCCATGCTTATCCTCTCTTTCTCTAGACTTTGATTAGTGATCATCTACTAATTATGTTTAGTGATGAATCAACTATATCAAGCCATCCCGGGGGTATATTAGGACTTGAAAGCATGTCATTTGCAAGGGGAAGGGGGATTTAACATGAAAGTAAGTTGATAAGCAAAGATTAGGTCAAGATATATCAACTTTAGAGTAAGATCTTTAAGGTGGTCACAAGAAGGACCATCCTTGAGACCTAGGCTCAAGTGTATCTCTTACATCTTTGTGTGACCTAAATATGTAAGTCTTAAGGATGTTCATCCATGGAAATGGTTACAAGGTGAACATCTTAGACTAGGGGGGACATTTACAAGGAATTAAACAAATGTGGACCATTTAAGATGATCATCTATGGAAATTTATTCCAAGATGACCACATTTTAGGTTAAGTAAGCAAGTAAAGACTAGTAGTGAAAAAAGGGGACATGGGAGGTAAAAATATGGACCATTTGTAGAGAATCATCCATGGAGATGAACTCCATGGAGATCCTCTTGGATCCTAGGACAAAGAGGAGAAGGGGATGAACAACAAGTAGTAAACAAGGTTTACATCATGAAGACATGAAATAAATGCATAAATAAAAGAGGTTTAAGTAAGGAGAATGAGGGTTTACCAATGGTTCTTGGGTTAGTTTTTAGGGTTTGTGGATTTCAATGGCTTAGGTATGATTTTGTAGTGGATTTAAGGTTGGTTTTGGTGTTGGATTTGTGAAAGATGAGTGTTTAAGACTGTTTTGAGGAGAGATTTCGGTAGATTAACACTAGGTAAAATGTGTTTCTTCCTTCTTGAAACTGAAGGAGAAGGGATGTATTTATAGGTTGGCCAAGGTGCAAAATCATCCGCGTGGATGAGTTTGGCATGCTGAATTCATCCGCGCGGATCAGATCGTCAGCATGCCTGGTTTTGCAGAAAGGCATTTTGGCTGCTTCTCATTTGGTCAAAAAGGCATTTTCTTACTTGGAAATGATGATTTCCAGCAAGGCCCTTGGCCATTCTTTTATTCCTAAAAGGTCCTTCCTCGTTCAAATTTTCTAAATAATGCCCAAAATGCCCCTAAATGATTATAAATCATTAAATTGGGCTAATGGAACACTAGACCCAGATTGGGGCACTTACACTATATACTCAGCCTCGGTTGTAGAAGTGGAAATTGAAGCTTACTTCTTACAAGACCAGGAAACCAATCGATTGCCCAGAAATTGAAAAGTCCCACTAGTACTTTTCCTTGTGACCCTACAAGCTGCAAAATTAGCATCTGAATAGCCAATTAGTGTAAATGATGAATCCCTAGGGTACCATAAACCTAAGTGAACGATTCCCAAAAGATATCTAATTATTCTTTTAACGGCTTGAAGGTGAGATTCCCTAGGATCAGCTTGAAACCTAGCAATACACATACGGCAAACATGATATCTAGTCTACTAGCAGTCAAGTAAAGTAGAGAACCTATCATACCTCGGTAGAGTGTCATATCTACTTTCTTACCAGACTCACCTTTATCAAGATGTACATTTGTAGCCATTAGAGTGCTTTGTTGGTCCCAAAGGTGGCAACAAGGGTGAAAATACAGCTAGAGGGGGGTGAATAGTTGTTACAAATTTTTCGCCCTCGATTTAAAACTAAATCTCTACGCTTATAAAACCTCTTGCAGTGTATAAGAAACTGCAAGTAGAGTTATAAAATGCACAGCGGAATAATAAAGTTACAAAGCGGTTTTGGGAAAGGCGGTTTGTAAAGCGGTTTAGGTAAAGCGGTTTTGACATGTGCAGTTTTACAAACAAGTGTAGTTTTGACAATGTTAACTTCAAACACTATTTCACAATAATGGATATCTAAATAAAGATCAAACAGATAGAAATGTAAATAATCAGTAAGCACAAGAAATATAAATGCAGAAAGTAAGAACACAATATTTGGAGTGGTTCAATCGATAAACGATCTACGTCCACTACCAAGATGGTTAGTCTTGGATTTCTAAGAGAGATTTTATATTGAGTATGAGAGATTACAAAGTAAAATGAGTAATACTCAGATCTAAAATCTTTTCTATGAAGAACAAATCCTAAGACTATAACCAGTGTATCTCAAGTGATTAATCTATGTGATTAAACAAGTGAGGTGTGTGTGTGTGAGAACAAGATCAAGGCTCTTTAAATCTATGAGATGTAGAGCACAATGATTCTTGAATGTGTTAAGGCTTGATTTCTGGGCTGGGAAATATTTCTTGAAGGTTGAAGATGAAGATTCAAAGGACTTAAAATTTTTGGGCAGAGCTTCAACTTCTGATGAACTCACAGCAATTTCTCAAGATTCAAGCTAGCTTCAAATGATGAAGGTTGGGGGTATTTATACCCAAGCATCAGGAATATAGCCGTTGGACACAGCTGTTGTAAGGACAGTCCTTGATGCAATCCCATTGGTCCACAGCAACCACTTTTGTCCTTTGGAACAGTTGATGCAGGTAAAGCTAATCAGACCTCAGCTGCAATCAAGGTGGTTAGGACATCTGTCACCTTTTCAAGATCCTTGCAGATCTTGTCTAAAAAGTAGTCACGTGACAAGATATGGTAGTTGACTTTTGACATTGCTGACGTGGATTCCAACGGTCAATGTGGTTCACTTCAAGTAGCCAATCATTGGAGCGGTTATGGTGCAAGGCGGTTCTATCTTCAAGCGGTTCACCAGGGGAGGATTCTCATATGTGCGGTTGACACATTGGAGTTCAAGCGGATTCAGACTAAGGGATTCATAAGGCAGTTGGCCAGAAGCGGTTCTGCCAAGCGGTTGTGAAAAGGCGGTTCTGAAACTTTGAACTGCAATCCTCTGATCCAATGAGTCTTGTGCCAGTCTTCAAGCCAAAATTTAACCTATTCTATAAAATGGACTTAGCTAAAAAATTTGAAGTCTAAGCTTCATTACATAGGGTCCTAAAGTCCTTAAAATAGATAGGAGGTTATGGTATCAATCAAATCTAATACAAAATAGGAGGGTTAAAATATGCATACCCAACAATCTCCCCCTATTTGATTGATGCCATTACCTACTACAGCAAAAGCAAACATTGTACTTGGTAAAAACATGTCCATAAGAATTAACATGGTAAGTCATGTCCCAAGTCAATGCACACACTAGCTTAAGCTATAGATTTCTATTCTATTGAAAGATTGAAAAACTTACAATTTGAAGAGTATAGAAATACATTCAGTGCACTTAAAAAAATGTGAGTTTAAGTTCAAAGTGCAGTTTAAACTGAATGTTTAAACATCAATTCAAAAGAGTGATTTTTAAGTTGAAAAATATTTGAATGAGGTTTAAGACTATAAAGACTATAAGCGGTTTCATTGTTCTACAAACAAGCAGTTTGATATGAACAAGGTTTTGGAACCATGATGCAATTTCCATTAATTCCTAAAGTGATTACAGTTACAGGAATGAAAGAAAATTGCAGGGTTACAAGGAACAAAAATAAAGTAAGTTGGACAAAAGGAAATACAAGGAAAGTGCGGTCCAACTTACAAAGCGGTTCAAAAACAATTAAAGAAAAGCGGTTATTGCTGGGGTGGCTTGTTGACTTCATGTTCAGCTCCACTGGTCCCAGCTCTTGATTGGTTTGGCTCAAATGTTTTTCTTAATCTTCTTACTTCTTCAGCGGTCCTGATCAGGGTTGACTCCAGCTTCTTCAAGGCATTGACAGAATGAGCAGAGGTAGAATTGGTGGCACCAACCGCTTTGGTATTTTCCACAAGATTTTCCTTGATTATATCAAGCTTCACATTGATAGAGGAATAGATAGAGTTGAAAATGGTGTGGAGTTCTTCTTGAACTAAAACGGTTTGGGCTTAGATTGCTTGTTCCATAGGCTCAAGGTCAATGGTAACCTTCAGAGAGGATTTGAGATTATGCATTTCAGCTTCAACTTTGGAGTTGAATCCATTCTTGAAGTTGTCTAGGCGCTCAGTGAATTCTTCTTGGATTTCCTTCAGCTTGGCCATGGAAGCATCTCCAACACAATCCAGGTTCACCTTAGAGTCCACCTTGAAAACATCAATTTGTTCCAAGACTTCTTCACGCAGAGAGTCCAAAGTGGTTTGGACAATTTGAGCCTGCTGCGGTCTGGAGTCAAGGAAACATAGAAATTTCTTGCCCAGCTCCCCAAGATCCTTTTCCAAGGAGTTGCAAATCTTTTCTCTAAGGTCATCCAAAATTTTATCCAAGTCAGCAACTGATGCCTTGTCTGTTACAGCTTTGATCATTCCTTCTTCAACTGTGATTTTGATAAGGGAGGCGGTTTGAACATCTGGAGCGGTTGAAGAGGATGGAGCGGTTGGAATTGTTGTAGATTTCTCCCCCTTAATGGCATCATGCAAAGAGGTTTTAAGAGCATCCATCTCAAGGGAGTGAGCATCCACCTGGGCTTGGAGGGAGCGGTTGGATTCAAGAAGGGAGGTATTGGATGCGGTTAGGGAAATGATATGGCCTTGGTTAATTACAAGCTGGCCTTGAATAAGGTTAAGGGTTTGGAGAATTTGGGAGTATTCAGAGGGAGCGGTTGTGAAGGTAGGAGGCAGTTGGAATTGGTTGGTCTCAGGTGCGGTTTGAATTTGAGGAGGGATGTTAGGAGGAGGGGATTTTTATCTGATCGGTGAGTTGTGTGGAGTTGGGGATTTAGAAGGGGAGTTTGATTTGGAGCGGTTAGGTGTAGGGGAATGGGAGCGGTTTTTGTTAGGGGAATTGGTTGGGGTTGGATCATCCCTAATGTATTTGGATGTGGCATGTCCAGCAGAGGGCTTGGACTGCCATTGTTGAAAGGCATTTGATTGAGTAGGGGTTTGGTTGGAGTGTTGTGAGTTTATGGAATGGGAATGTTGGGGTGAGTTATATTGGGATTGGGAGGATAATGGGGAAAGGGATTTTCTAGGGGAAGGTGAAGGGGAATTTTGAGGTGATTGAGGAGGAGAATTTTGAGTTGGATGGGGGGAATTTCTAGGAGGTGAAGGAGAGGGTGAGGGTTGGGCAGGTTGGCCTTTTCTGAGGGATTTCTTCTTGGCCATCATCTTCCTTCTTCTCTGAGGTTTCTCCCCCTGAGTTGGTGCGGTTTTAATAGGGGAAGGAGTTATGGATTTGGATTTGGAAGGAGATTTGGAAGGGGATTTGACTGGGGATTGGGTTGGTGATTGGACAGGAGAGGTTTGAGAGGTTGGGGCGGTTGGTTCTTAGGAGTGTAAGTGCTCCAATTTGAGTTTGTTAGTATTTTCGTTAGAAAATTAACGAAAGTTTTAACATTCCTAACATTTCTAACAATTCCTAACATTTCTAACCAAGTAAGGGTAGATTAGGGATTGCCAAAAAAAGATAAACCAAAGAAAGAATCTTAAAAAGCAAAAGAAATAGAAAAAACCCGAATTAGCAAGCTGAAAAACATAATCAGTTTGAATTTTTTTGAAAATATTCTTTGTGTCCAAAGCCTACAGCTGCAATTAATGAACAAGTGCATCGACGGAGGAACCATCCGCGCGGATGGTTATGTAATTTCCAGAGGGCTATAAATTGAGGCCTTCAGTCTCAGAAATAAGGGAGAAAAAACACAATTTGCAACTGCACCTTGGCGAAAATAGAGAGAAAACAGTGAGAATTCTCTAAAATTGTCACCTTTTTCTCAACTATTCACCCAAAATCACACTCACTCAAACACTCTTATATTCAAGCCTCAAACACTCTTACATTCAAGCCAAAAACTCAAAACACAAAGAAGATTGGTAAACCCTCCTTCTCCTTACCCTAAACTCCTTCATTCATACATCCATTTTCAAACTCCAAAATGTAGTTTGTTCATCTTCTTGTCTTAGATCCAAGAAGATCACCATGGAAGTTTATCTCCATGGATGATCTTCTACAAGTATCAACATTATTTTCAAAGTATTCTTACTTACTTGCAAAGAAAACACATTTTCAAAACCCTAAAACCCATTTTCATACATCAAATCTCATTTTCAAAGGATAAAATTCCCCTTCCCAAGCAAATGAAGTGCTTAGTCCTAATGTACCCCAAGGATGGTTTGATATAGTTGATTCACCACTAAAATGTCAAGTGATCACTAATCAAAACCTAGGGAAATGGGGACAAGCATGGATGCCAAATCCCCTTTAAAATCATGTTTTTCTTCAAAAAGAAGTTGCTGTCCAGTAGCAATTTTCTAAGACCCCACTCCATGGTCTAATTTTTTGGACACAGATAAACTTGGAATTTGGTGTTGACTACAAAACACTTTTTGTAGACAACATCCATATCTTTCCAAACAAATTTTTACTTTATTTTTACGTGAGTAAAACTCCATTTTTCAAATCTTCTTTTGAAGGTCAGATCACCAGTCTCTGGAAGTCCAGATCTCATACCTGAGATTTCCAGAAGGTCTTGGGTCCTCAAATCTTCTCCAAAATGGAAAATTATTTCACAGAAATCTTATTTGAGGTGTCTGGAACAACTTTCATTCTCTGAGTTTTCTCAGATTATGAAGTTTTCAAGCCCTAAAGTTCATTTCAAAATTAAGTGTCCACTGCCTTTTTCATTCTGGCAGAAATGGTTTCCAACTTCCAAATATCTTTTGAGTACCAAAACTCAACCCAAAAATCACACCAAAAATCATGGGATCTGTCCAAAGTCTAATAAAGAATTCCCAATTTTTATTTTCCTCAGTTTCAACTTATTTTGGCCAAAGTAACACACACACACACACACACACACACAAATAAATGGTTTTTAGCTTGGAAGACTCGTTTTACGAGGCATTCCGGGTGCACACTAACGTCCTTCCCGGCGTGTAACGTGACCTACGAACCCAAATCTCTAATCTCGGGCATTTTTCAAAGTTTTGGCCCTTAAAATAAAAATGGTGTGGCGACTCCGGTCTTTTCGATTGGTTTTTCAAAGAAACGAAAAATTTCAAAGGTCCTTTCGAAAAAATTAGGCACACATCATCACAATGGCGACTCCGCTGGGGATAAATAAGCTTTTTCTAAAAAAAATGATATTTGGTATATTGGTGGAAACCATTAAACTTCCCGTTATCACCTCCTAACACGAGTCGGGGATAAATTATGGTTTAACAATCCCACGTACCGGTATCATTGTTTTCAAAAAAAAAAAAAAAAGGAAAAGCTTTTGAGGGTCAAGCTTCCGTCCCGGCATTAAAAATCATTTGTTGTGTGTGTTGATTTTTGCACATTTTTGTGTTGTTTTGGCCGCCTCGGAAAAAGTCAAAATTTTTGACTGTCGGAATCATGTCCCTAACTGTTGGAATTTTCGTGTTTATGTGCTTATGTGTGCATTTACTTTCAAAAAAAAAATTCAAAAAAAAAGGAATTTCAAAAAAAGGGAGTTTCAAAAAAAAAAAAAATTTCAAAAAAAAATAAAAATCATGCATCATACTTTTTAAGACACATGAAAAATTTCTATTTTACTCAGAAAAAGAAGATAGACTGCTTGCACACTACGCGCACGTGACCATACACTGCACACTACGTACCTAACCCGGGGAAATCCTTGTCGCGGCCCGTTTGGTCTTATTACGCCTCTCGGTGCAAGCACAGGACTACCCAAACATCCCATAGAGCCTCGTGTCGACCATGCACTTGTCCGTGACACACTTTGTCCGAGACCCGGTTGGTTTTTAGTTTAGTCTGTGTCATGCCCTGTCTGTGTATAGACCTTTCCTTTCAAGCCTTTGTCGGCATACCGACTCAATATCTTTCGGGGACCCTAATCAGTCGAAGTCATGCCGGTTTTCCGCCGCAGACTTTGACCAAGATATTGACCGGCGCCTTGACTTCGGCTCTGACTGGCACAAATTATACACTGACTCCCAGCATGACACTGAGTCATCAAGGATTAATGATTATTCCATGCCTAATTACGGCCTAATTGACGACAAATCAAGATCAATCGTGGACATTTATCAGTCCAAATCAAGCCGACTTTTTGTCGAGCCCTCGGACATGATCTTGACTTTGATGTCAGCTTTGTCCGTAATTTACATCGAATGCTCGTTAAGACTCGATTACCCGCCAGACTTTTAGGATCGTTTTTCTTTCGGTCGGTGGGACCCGCTTGCCCTATAGGACCCTCGCCCAAGGCTGTCCACCCTGGGAGGTCGAAATACAGGTGGAATACGAGGGGCTTATAGACGTAGTGACGGGGCCCACTGATCCAGGATCCAGAGTAGTTTGCGAAAAAGAAGAGCAATCTTTTCCAACCGATTAGGTTAATAAAATATGTTTTAAGTAAACTAGAACAAATAACTGCATGTTGCATGAGCCCAAAGCCCAAACACTTACCCTCCTTCAATTCCCACACATCTGAACCCTCGTGCCTTTTCCCCCGCAGCTCCTCACAAAGGTTGGTTCCGGACACCGGGTCACCGTTTGATCAGTTGGGAAGAGTCAAGCGCATCATCAGCCTCGCCGTTTATTCCGACTCCGGGTTTCAAAATGTCTGCATCAGTCGGTAATGATGGGGATAACGTCACTCCGCCTCCCGGGACCCCTCGGACGTAATGAAGAAGTGGAATCGGTTAGCGGAAACGTATGAGGTTACGACAGAAGCACAGCTGAATAGCCTTATGGAGGCTATTAAGAGTCACGGTTTGGCCGCCAGCCTCAATCCCGATGGCACCTTCACCGTGGAAGAGGAAGAGGATGCCAATCCCACTCTCAATCGCCCTGATTACTCCAGGATGCCACCGCCCACCTCCTATGGTACCACTACCAGAATCCATGCTCCTCGATCTTCGGCCGCCACCCCAGCCTTGCACCACCGGATCCACGCAGCCCGACGGCACAAATCGCCTCACGGTTCCTCGGTGGGGACAAAGTCGCATGGAATGTCTTCTCATGGTTGGGGTTATCTCGGAATGCCACAGCTAATTGGGATCCCGCCACAGTTTGGAACCGATCAATCTGGGCCTTCGCAGCAACAGTTCAAAGGGCCACAACAACAGTTCGGCATGCCTCAACAGCCGTCAGGAGCCCCTCCTCAGAATGATGTTAGCTCAGCCGCTCCTCCCACAGCTTTCACCAACCCATTCCTCACTCAGGGTTCGATGGGTTACCAAACCTCCATCCCGGTTTCATCGAATCACCAGACCGTAGCACTTCGGGTTATACACCATCGCCTCACCCGCCATGCAATTCAACAAGCCGTGACAAGAACCCGCACCTAAGCTTACTTATGGGCCCCACTGAAATCCAAGCTATCCGGCTACATCAGATCGCCTCCACCCACTTTGGTTGAAAATCAACAAAGCAGCCGCAAGGTTCTATCCCTTTGCCCAAGCTCCTACTCATGCTCCCTCCCGGGGTAACTCGGCCCAAGGACAAGTTTTCACCTACGTCCCCGGATCGGCCGTTCCCTCCACCCGCCCGCGCCGTGGTAGCTCCTCTCTAGCTCGGCCACTAGTTTGAACGCAATGGCCCCGCCACAAGACCCTCATCCGGCCCGGTTCATGGAACAAAGATAAAGAAATGAAAGCGCAGATTGCCGAGTTGATCGCCAAGAAGTCCGCTTCCGGCCTACGACCCGGACTCCATTGTTCCCCGCCCCACAAATTTGTTATGCCGAATCTGGACCTCTTTGATGGTACCGCATGCCCGAAAACTCATCTCGGACACGTATACCTTGGCAATGAAGGCCAAAGGATGCACCAATCGCCAGTTGGCCGACTATTTCGCCTATCTTTGAAATCCAAGTGCCTTAAAGTGGTTCTTCCGTTTGAAACCCGAAGCCGTGACTACATGGGACCGTATTACCAATGCCTTCACGTAAAAGTACAAGGCCAACTTGGAATGGGAAACAAATAGAGTTGACCTACAAACAACAAGGCAGGCGTCCCGATGAGAATGTTGGGGACTTCTACAAGCGGTGGAATCTCGAAACTCATGAGATGGCAATCCCTCCTTACGAAGAGGAGCAACTGGACATCTTCCAGTCATGCCTCGAAACCACATCTCGAGATCCTCCCTCGCCACTTCCCGTACTCGGACTTACGGGCCATGGTTAACTCCGCAGCCTAAGTTTGAAAAGGCTTACAATCAGCAACCGGCCGCTGCACTGCTACGTATACCGGGCTCCTTCTTCAAACACCGCCCTCAAGCTCCCGCTAAAGGCAAAGAAATGATTAACTACGCGGGACAGAATGTAATAACACAACTCCTTTCGCTCCCGTAAAACCGCCGAGCCTGTGCCACGGGTCATGAACCTCAAAAACTTTGGAATGCCTCTGAACGACATCTTTAGGGGACTGGTGAAAGAAGGCTTGCTGCGGCCTTTGGAGAATTTCCAACCCAGAAATCCGAATGCTCCCATGGATACCTCAAAATATTGTGCTTTTCATCAAGCCCATGGACATCTGACTGACAACTGCTTCACTTTGAAAAAGGCGATCCAAGGATTGATAGAGCAAGGAAAGTTGGAAGGCCTCGAAGGGCCTAATACAGTTAAGAATCCTCTGCCAAGGAACCATAATAAGGTAAACATGATTGAATGCGGAGAACCTTTGCATGCCCAGGAAGATGCTGATGAAGGTCCCCAAATACCCATGGCCAACCTTGTCGAGGATCCTGAATTCGGATTCCCCCTCAGCCTTGAGGATATTGAACGAATCAGCCCACCTTGGTCTCATGTCAGAGACTTCTTACAAGAATACGAGGCCCGCTATTTCTCGGATGAAGGGAAAACCAATACTGAAGAACTGGGGCTGTTCCGGTCAAAACATGAAAGAACCATTTACACAAGATGGTTAGAACAATCAAGAAGAATCGAACAAGAAAGCTTCCGGCGAGTGCCTGTACTGGGGCTTATCAGCAAAGAGGCCGAAGAGCATCTGGAGCTAGTACACTTTTGCAAATTAGTTTTGGGAGAGGCTGATTATGATCCTGAGAACAGCGAAGAATCAGAGGAGGAGGACTCCTTCTATATCCTGCCGGGAGTCAAATACGTGCCTCCCCCTCTCACTCTTCCCCCGCAGTTTTTGGGAGGAGAAGCGGAGTCACAACTACCACTTCCGGGAATGGGAGCATATGACAATTTCTGCGGCTGCACACACCCATATTCCCCTAACGGGTTTGATCGGCGTTCCCTCTCAGCCGAAATCCCGGTAGTATGGGAAGATGATTCCGATAACAGCGATGACGATGATGATGACGAGAGCGAAGAGTCAACTGAGGCCCCAGATCCGGAAACAATCTGGAACAATCATGCCGGAAATGACACCATGGGAGCCAGACACAATGGTTGGTTGTCAGCAAGCGACGATGAAGGACCACCGGAAAATGTAAGTCAAATGCCAGTAGGGATGGGCCCCCAAGAGCTGCACCTCGTAAGATGCACATGTGGTCAGTGTCCGGATACTTCAGAGGATGAAGGACAACAAAGCCCGCACCCAGATCCGTACATATCCGAAATCCTAGAACACAATGTTCCTTATAAGAACCTGACTGGTGAATGGAAAGGGTTCATTGAAGCACTGGTCGAGAATGGAGGGTTTCAACGACCAGAAGATGAGGAATTCGTAAACGTCATCGGATCTTTTTCTTCTTTCCCGAGAATGGAAGGCATAACAACCGTGAGGGTCACAATCGAGCCGCTTGAGCACAGCGAGTGCCTGCAATCACTAAAAAGGGTTATTGATCTAAACGTTTCCCCAGTGGCTTTCATACCTATGGATCCACATGATGCCTTCCTAATTGCTCCAGTGCCCGACAATGGACCCCGGGTGCTCCTTATTTGGACCCAGATCTATCGAGCTGCTACATCAAACTACGAGGGGGAACGTTGCCTATCCTTCACTTGTGGCTGCCCTACTTGCAAGGGTGAAAGAAAGAAGATGTATGGTGAGATGGAGGCTGATAGCCATAAGACCGAAGACACTTCGGAAGACGAATATGAAACCGAGGATATGAAGGCCATGAAGTTTCCTGGGTCTGAGCACGTGGATGTCTTAGAGTTCAACACTGCCTACCATGCTTTGGGGAAAGGGTTTTCAGGCGTCCGATCCAGGCTGATAGTCGAAGATCTGATAGAGAGAGGGAAACTAACTCCCATCCGCCCAAATGAGAAAATAACCATGGTCGATCAAATCCACCCCGGAACAAAGTAACACTCCTTGTCAGGGTTACCCAAGAAGAGGTCACCTTCCCCGAATGTATGTCAGCTCTCAGAGAAGTCCTGGAAACCGGCATGATACCGGATGCACCTCCTACACAGAATGCTATAATCATTTCCAACTCTGAGTATTACCGAAAGGAACCAGAATGGTTGCACTATACCGGGATGAGATCGAAAAGCCACCGAGCCCCGACAATAGCGACTCTTGTTGTATGATAACTATGAGCAAGGCAAAGCTATGAGAGTGAATCGAGGATGCCCTAGCTCGTGGGCCATCCAGTGGGGCAACAACACAACCCCGCACTCAAAAGCCTCGTGACTTGGCAAGCGCTATAAGGGCCGCCCAGAAGGAGCCGATGGCTCGGCCCCTCACCGTTGCTAGACTCCGTCGTAACCAAAGTGGCCGATAGCCAAAAAGGCTCCCCCATTGACCTTAGCGGCGTTGAAGAAATCCAGTCAAGAAGCGACCGATGAGGAAGTTAACTTGTTGACTCGATCCGGCAAATCTTCCAAGGGAAACCCAAGGCGAATAAGAAGGCCACGCATCAAGCACCCGAGGAGAACCGCCGCCCCTACGATAAGACAGCCAAGCTCCCGACCCCGAAAGGAGGATCCCGTGCTCACCCAGCTTGAAGCAAACACAGGCCAACATCTCTCTGTGGTCCCTGCTCACCTCATCCTATCCCCACAAGCTAAAGCTGGAAGAAAGCCTGGCCCGCACCTTGGTCCCTATTGATGCTACTCCCGATGACGTGGTGCAGCTGATTGGAAACATCCACTACGGGAACATAATCACTTTCACAGATCTCGACCTCCCTCAATTTGGGGCTGATCATAATGAGCTTCTCTTCATCACAGTCCAATTGGATGAACGATGCCTTCCTCGGGTCCTGGTTGATAATGGGTCCGAAATGAATATTCTTCCGGCAAAGATCATGAGCCTGCTTGATATCAAGACTACAGACTTGAAGCCTTCCTCCCTCACAGTCAAAGCTTACGACTTGACATCCCGAGCAGTCCTTGGAGTTGCTACCTTGGACCTCTGGTTTGGACAGAAATTGATACCTGTGGAATTCCAGGTTATTGACATCCCGATCACTTTTAATGCCTTATTGGGAAGACCTTGGCTGCATCAGGTCAAGGGGGTTGCCTCAAGCCTTCACCAGTGTGTGAAATTTGTCTCGAATGGGGACCTGACAACCATTTACGGGGATTTAGTCACCTTGGAGGGCACGGATACAGGTGGAATACCTATTCTGTAAATCAAACATGATGAGGAAGGTCTCATGCTAACAGGCTTCACGGTCGAGCCTCCCAAAGCCCAAGTGTGCAACATAGATCTGACAATCACCCGGGATAAAATCCCTCCGGTCTTGAAAATGATGAGAAAGATGAGCTATCTACCTGGCCTCGGTCTGGGGAAGCACCAACAAGGAACTCACAAACTCATCGAGGTGAAAGGACAGAAAACTCGCCACGGCCTGGGATATGAGGCCTCCTCAGTGGACACCGCAAAAGGAAAAGGATTTGCTCTACAAAGGAAAGAAGCTATCACAGGAAGGGTCCCGGTCAACAACCCTAAATCTCTCCCTTTCAGTCCTAATTTGGCTGACTACTTCGTAAAGGGTCCCATACAACCGGGTAACATCACAGAGCCCACTCCTACAGAAGGGTGGCCGAAGCTACATGATAGCCTCAACAAATTCAGGGGAGCCAAAGCTAACCCAGTCCGTAGAATGTTTCTGCACCTACCCAAGATACCCGGGGCTACCACTACCATGAAGAGTGAGTACACTTTCAAAGGCATGCCAAGCCTAGTGGAACAGTTCGAGAAGCTCACAACCACAATTCCTACTGCCCAGGAAGGTCTGAAACCTGAGTTTGAATTGACCGTGCCGAAAGCCAAAGCCACAGAAGTCTTTTCAGATGATTGGGATGGTCCGATTATGCAACAGTTATTCGGGGAAGAGATCCAGTGCGACCCGATTGATTTCAGTCGCCAAAGAAATGGTAGCGACAATCGAGAAAGGAGCACAGGATAATTCCCAAGTCGGGAGGTCACTGACAGCGATGCCATTAAAGAATCGGGAAACTCTCTCAGGCCCGTCCGCGACCAAAGAACAAATGATCACCAAGCCTGGATTGGTCTCCCATCCCTTTGTGTCAATCTAGGAAAAGTCCTCCGAGTCTTTCATTGTTAAGGTCGAGTCTCTAGAGTCGTCCGACGGCCCTACGCCTGAAGACTACGAGTCTGTAGCAAATGATGTATTTCCTTTCGTTCCTAATGAAATGACGAACCTTTCTGAGTATCCCTTGATTGCCACTTTAACTAATGATAAATCAATAATTAAAAAAATAAAATAATGATTCATTAGATAAAGAAGCAGACACATTAAATAAACAAAAAAAAAGAGAGAACAATGTATCAAAGAAATCTTTAAGCAGGTCGTCCGGAAAGAGGAAAATCGAGCCCAAGCTGCCAAAGAGATTTTGACAAGTGTGAATTTGGGAACTGCGGAAGAGCCTAAAGAGATGCAGATTGGTGATTTCTTCGAAGAAACTGGAAAGTATGCCTTACAAAATCCTACAAGGTCCTCAACTCAAGGAAAGTAGCCCTCTTCATCAAAGAGAACATCATATGCCGATACGGGTTACCAGCCGAAATCATCTCAGATAATGGATCCCACTTCGAAGGGGAATGTGAAAGGCTGTTGGCAGAATTCAGAATAACCAGCCATAAGTCATCTCCCTACAGGCCCCAAACCAACGGAGCCGTCGAGGCAGCAAACAAGACCTTGGAAAACATCATCCGGAAAATGGTTGTCCGAGGCAAAGATTGGCCCGAGAAGCTACACCTGGCACTCTGGGGCTACAGAACATCCGTCAGAACGGCAACCGGGGAAACAGCGTTTGCTCTTACCTACGGAATGGAAGTCGTACTCCCAATCGAGCTAGAAATCCCCTCACTCCGTGTGTTGTTGGAGAGCCAGATCAACGAGGTCGAATGGCTCCAGAGTCGCCATGATGAATTGGCCCTGCTAGATGAGCGCCGATTGAAAGCAATGGAACATATCCGGGCATACCAAGGCAGAATGGCCAGAGCCTTCGACAAGAAAGTGAAGCATCGGGAGATCCGAGAAGGTGATCTCGTTTTGAAAGAGAAGCCCCCAGTCCGCATCAACCCACTTGGCAAATGGGAGCCTGTCTGGGTCGGGCCATACATCGTCCAAAAGATCTTCTCCGGAGGAGCCATGCAACTTGCAGATCTCGACGGAAATCCTTTTGTACACCCAGTGAACGGTGACAAGCTGCGCAGATACTACGCGTAAAAACACTGAGTCAAAAAAAAAAGAAACAAAAAAAGAGTGCTAAAAGAGTAATACCCAACTAGGTTGAAAACCCGAAAAGGGCGGCCTAGGTAAAAAACAGGGTTGCACAAAAAAAAAAGACAAAAAGAAAACAACAAAAAAAAACAAAAAACAAAAAAAACAAAATCGACCAGGTCGAACTACGGAGACCTGAGCCCTTTTGTCCGAAGGGAACGTAGGCAGCCGGAAACGGTTCGGTCTAAAGCACAAATAAAAGTCAAACTCTGACATCAATACACTGATCAGACCATGAAAGCGTCTCGAAAAACTCTAAAGCAATTCACATATTCATTACAAGTTAAAAGCTTTTTGATGAGTCTAAGACCGGTTCATTCCTACAACTGGCAACCTGCTAAAAGAAACTAAGATACATAACCAAACTAATATGTCTGCTACGACAAGAAAGGGATACTCGGAAACCTCAAGGTCACTCCAAGCCGCTCGTGCTGGCATCTCCCCTCTTCTTCCCCCTTCGAGTCTTCTTCTTCTGAACAGGAAAAATGTCGGTCTTCCTCCTACCGAGCTCTGGTATAGGAACAAGATCTATCAAACCAGCCTCTGTCAGGGCCTTGGTAGCCCTAGCGTCATCTCTCATCTCCGGTAGCCGGGCTAGTAGCATAGGAGTCCTCCTCTCCTGCCTCTTGACATAAGCTTCATAGTCGGTCACAACATCCCCACTCCTGTCATGAGGGTTGGCCCTCGCCTCGGCCCTCCTCCTCTCCAAAACTGTCAGGTCCTACGCACCCACAATGGCCTCACGCCGTCTCAAAATAGCCATCTGAGTCTCCCCCAAATGCCTTTCGTACCAATCCATGTACCAAGTGGTCAGGAACACAGGTCTCGGACGCCTGAGGATAACCCGAGGAGGAAAGACGTCATACCTCCATGCTCGGGACAGAAATGGAAATACCGAAGGATCATCCATAGAAGCAGAAGCCACCACCCTGGTGGCTATATCATCAAAATCCTCCAAAGGAACCTGCTCCAAGCCGAACTGTCTCAGAACTAAAGCCGGAATATAGAAGCTGGACTGAGAAAGCCCCGAAAGCATGACCACATGAGACCCGTCCCTGAAGTACTCTGCGAGTCTCCACCCGCCAACAAGGCACCGACCATCTCGATATCTTACTGTCCGGCGACCAGCCATCCAACGCTCCCATGAGCCCTGATCATCAAAATCTACAGCAACCCCTCTCCTGGCGAATGTCCAAGGCTTGATCATGTCAGAAGTTTCCCGAAGAACCCCCAGGCATTCCATCAGCCACAGGGTCAAAAGAAACGGGCTGCCCCCGTGTATATACCGTCTCCCGGTAGCCAGCCTATCGAGACCATGAAAAGTCTCCCCCAGGATCAAAGGTACAACATCTGAGCCCAAGTGACAATGAACAACAATATCCAGCAGAGCCCGATGACAGATCCCAAAAGAATAGACCATGAACAAGGTACCAAACATGCAAAGTGCAAAGGCATCCCAATAGGCATCATCAATCAAGCCTAAGCTCCTAAATCTATTAGGAAGACCGGAAATATCAAAGTGATCGGGACTACGGATCATACCTTGTGCTTCTTCCGGGGAAAGATGAAGGAGGTTGCACAATCTATCAACGAAAGAGGCCCCTCCGGGCAAAGGAATTGCAATCTCCTCCACCTCGGGACCACCAAGCAAAGCCCGAAATTCTTCGACAGTCGGGACCATCTCATTGTAAGAAAGGCAAAAGACATGCCTTCTAGTGTCCCAAAATGAGGAAGAAGCTCTCAAGAGGTCGTAGTCCGGAATCAATTCCTTGAGAGACCACAAGCATCGTATCTTATACCTTTCTTCAAAGAATGACCTCCTCTCATGCATAATCTCCTGGGACCAATCCTTGAATTTGTTGAAGAATGACATTGGGATTCTTGGGACAATTTTGATGGAGTTTTTCTAAGGTTTTCCATGGATTTTCTCTCTTTCTCCCATAAAATGACTGTTTGGACTGGTGGTTGAAGAGGGTGTTTGAATTTGAAATAAAGGAAAACCAGATCTGAAGCAAAATTAAAGGACAATGTCAGATGCAGGTCCTATCCGTGCGGACATGATTGTCCCCCATCAGAAAAATCTACAACAGTCCAAACTGCTGCACCAAAGAGGAATATTTCGTCCCGGTTGCTCGAAAACTGTGCAAAACCTGCCCAAACCAATCCATATACCAAACACTAACACCCTTGCCAAAAAAAAAAAACCAAGGCTCATGCAACATTGCATTCATACTGCATTGCATTCATGATAGATAAAATAAGATAAAATCCTAAATTATTACATTCCAAAAAAAAGAGAGAGTACATAAAAAATCAAAAAAAAGGTAGGTAACAATAATCCTAAATTATTACATTCCAAAAAAAAAAGCAAAAAAAAATGTGCATAAAAATAAACTGTATCTGTCTAAATAAATACAATCTCAGTCTCAGAAATCAATCTCAAAAAAATCAGTCTCGAAGGATCGTCAGTCAGAGTCCTCGGTGGCTGGGCCTTTCCCCCGGTCCCTCTTGCGGCTCCGGCCCGCCTCCTCAGGAGCCCTGAAAATCTCGGGCTCAGAATCATCCTCGTCTCCAGAGAGAGGCTCGTCAGGACCAACCGGCACGCTCTGATATGGCAAGCCAAGATCTGCAAAGAAGTCGTACCCAAACGAAAATGCGTCGGCTTCCTGGACATGCGAGGAAGACCCACCGTGGTGCCAGACATGCCCCTGCCCGTATGGATCCCCGAGGATGACGTGGTCCGAAGGTAGCACCACGCGAGGATCTATGAGAGGAGAAAGAGGAGTCTCGGAGGAAGTCTCTGAAGGGATAGGGGAAGCCTCCCGCCTGACAGGCGCCGGCTGTGGTCGTCTCGCTCTAGCCTGAGGGGCTCCACAAGCCACCATCCTCCTGATGAATCTCTTAGCCCCGATAACCTGCTTCGTTAACTTCTCCACGACCACCTCCGGAAACTGCACGAAAGCAAAAGCGTCAGAAATAGTTGAGGCGAAAAATGATGACAGGAAAGAAAGGAAAAGACAGAAGCAAAAAAAAAAAAAGAGGTGGGAAGGAGAAGCCATACCTTCATACCCGGACGAGGCCGGAAAGCTCGTGGAAGCCGCTCAGGCTGGGGGATCTGTACCCTCAATCTAACCCCATCCTGGACATATGAAAATTCCGTCCGAGGGTACCCCGGGATCCCTAATCCCTCTCCATCAAGAACCTGGGGCGTCCTCAGCCTCCTCAAGACAAATACTGGATACGGCTCTGAAATTACCCGATCTTTTCGCGCGCGGGTGGGGGCACGGAAAAGGCGGTTGTCTTTCGCGGAGGGGTTGGTGTCTGAGACCTCGTTTCATGGGAAGGAATAAAATGAGGAGTCGCCACGCGGTTTTTGTATTTTGAGCCCAAACGTTGAGAAACGGCTATTGTGAAAATGTGTCGTTTTTATTGGTAGCAAAAACTTAGGAAAAGGCTTTGAAAAAAGGGATCATTTTTATTGGCAGCAAAAACGAGTAAAAAGCTTTTTGTACCAGAGATTGTTAGGTTCGGAGGTCAAGTTACGTTTCGGGTAGAGTATTACGAGATCGCCCGAAACGCCTCGCATGACGAGTCTTTCTACCTTTCTCGAAATCGTGTGTGTGTGTGTGTGTCTTTTGAAATGGGGGCTTGAATGACAAGCTTAATCTTGGTTTGAATGACAAACGTTGATTAGGTGACTTTTGAAAAGACGAGCGTTTGAATGACAAACGTCGATTTGAGACAGAAATGAGCGTTTGCATGGCAAACGTCGGTTTGGAGTTTGAAAGGAGCGTTTGCGTGGCAAACGTCGGTTTTGAGTTTGAAATGAGCGTTTGCGTGGCAAACGTCGACTTTGAGTTGAAAAGGAGTTCGAAGGTCGAACTCCGGTTTTTTAAACCGGGCGCGTCATTGTTAACGATTTTTACGGGAAAAATGCGTATTAAATGATTTTAAGTGTCAAATGGCGGCTTTGAGTTTGAAGATGAGCGTTCGGAGGCCGAACGTCATTTCGCGCGTTTTGAAAGAGAGTTCGACGGACGAACTCCGGTTTTGAACCGGGCATTACATTGTTAACGATTTTTACGGGAAAAATGCGTATTAAATGACATGCGATCAACGAATCGGGTTGCGACTCGGACTTTGAAAAGTAAATACTATCACGATCCAAACGGATCGGACTTTGTAAATGACAAAGATTTAAAGTGCGGTATCAACGGAATCAAACGATCCGGATTCGTAAATGACGATCAACGAGGCCAAACGGCTCGGAATTGTAAATGACGATCAACGAGGCCAAACGGCTCGGAATTGTAAATGACGATCAACGAGGCCAAACGGCTCGGAATTGTAAATGACGATCAACGGATCGATCGATCCGGAATGGTAAATGACATAAAAAGTAAACGGAACGGGGTCGGAACGCCGTTTTAACCCGTGATTACTTCTCTTATGGAAAGAGAAGAGGATCGAGGGGCTAAAACGTATCGGACCCCGTTAGACGGAGGCGTCTACATTTCGATAACGACGTTCGAAACGGTTATAGCGACTGGCGCATAAACCGAGACGGAACGGGAGATTTAGAGAGAGGGAGTTATACCTATGGCTAGGGTCGACTCCTTTGGCTCGGGAGGTGTGTACGGGACACGGAAAGTGATTCGAAAGGTTGTTTCGAAGTTGTAAGGGGCATATTTGACCGAAATACAAAGATTTCACGCGAATCGAGACAGAACGGGAGCTCGGGAGGGGTGAAAACAGCTTAGGCCGTGGGGTAGTGAATTTTTTGGGGTAAATTTTCTGTCTCTTTGCCTTTGACAGCAACTTCTATTTATAGGTGAAAATTGCAGTAGGAGTCCGGACGGACTTGGCCTGAATCCAGGGAGTTTTGTGGTATTTTGAGAATTTGAAGGACTTGCTGGCAATTTCAGAAAATGTGCACAGTGAGTCCGGCCGGACTTGGCTTGCAAATCAGGGGTATTTTGGTCTTTTCCCTTTGAATTTGATTGAAGGGTGACTAGAGGGAGGTGGCATGGCTGCCACGTGCCCTCTGAGTCACCAGCCTTATGGGAATTCGTTCCCCGGTCCCGGTTTTGTCCGTTTTTTAAAATAAAAGTCCGAGAAATGTCCGAAACGTCCCCGGAAAGTGCCGGAAAGTGCGTTTTTCAGGGAAAGCCATACTTTTACGTGAGATGACACGTGCTAAGTACGGTTCGACGTCGGGATGCACGGGCGCCCCGGATGTCTCGTGGCACAAAGAACGGGAGTTTAACGAGTTCCGCTTAACCTGGAGCGGGCCGCTAACGGATTTCGGTTAACTTTCCGACGGATTTGGACGATCCGGATTTGGGTACTTACGCTAGCCCCTCGCCGACGTCTCCTCCGAAGGAGGTGGGGTCGTTGAAAAGATAAGGATCCAAATCGGGATGCCTTACTTTGAAGGAGACTCGGGCGGTCACCGGGCCGGACCCTTAGCGAAAAGGATTCCTACGTATCCCGAGCGGGAATCGAGCCGATCGTAGTTCGAAAAGGGGGGCAAGGGCCGCGCATGGGGACCTTGACCCGAGCGAGACTGTTAGGAGGCGTCTAAACCTGGATGAGACCATTCGCGAGGTACCTGTACCTGAATGGAGACTGTTGGGAGGCGTCTGAACCTGAGGGACTTCTGAAACCTTCGAGGGCGTGTGGCGCCTCAAACCGGAGTTGCGATGCTGATGAGGGCGTTCGTGCCTTGGGTGATGGGCTTATTGTCAGCGCGCTTTATCCCGCTGGGATGAGCGATCGGGCTTACGACTGGCGGCCGGGGAGATGAATGTTCACTTGTTGAAGTGAAAAGGTGTTCGGGCTTACGAGGATGGCCAAAGAGGGATTGTTGCAAGGCGTTCGTGCCTTGGGGTTTGGGCTTATTGCTGTTGCCGGGAAGACGAACAGCGAAGGTCTCAATAGGAGGGTGGAGGTCGGACCGCGAAGGTCGGGATTGACTGTTTGAGATGGGACCATGAAAGGTCGAGATGGGAGATTGAATCGGACCGTGAAAGGTCGCGATTGAGAATTGAAATCGGACCGTGAAAGGTCGCGATTGAGACTTGAATCGGACCGTGAAAGGTCGCGATTGAGGATTGGAATCGGACCGTGAAAGGTCGCGATTGAGACTTGGAATCGGACCGTGAAAGGTCGCGGTTAAGACTTGAAATCGGACCGTGAAAGGTCACGATTGAGAATTGAATCGGACCGTGAAAGGTCGCGATTGAGGATTGAAATCGGACCGTGAAAGGTCGCGATTGAGAATTGGAATCGGACCGTGAAAGGTCGCGATTGAGGACTGGAATCGGACCGTGAAAGGTCGCGATTGAGAATTGGAATCGGACCGTGAAAGGTCGTGATTGAGAATTGAAATCGGACCGTAAAAGGTCGTGATTGATAATTGGAATCGGACCGTGAAAGGTCGCGATTGAGACTTGAAATCGGACCGTGAAAGGTCGCGATTGAGGATTGGAATCGGACCGTGAAAGGTCGCGGTTAAGACTTGAAATCGGACCGTGAAAGGTCGCGATTGAGAATTGAATCGGACCGTGAAAGGTCGTGATTGAGAATTGAATCGGACCGTGAAAGGTCGCGATTGAGAATTGAAATCGGACCGTGAAAGGTCGTGATTGAGAATTGAATCGGACCGTGAAAGGTCGCGATTGAGACTTGAAATCGGACCGTGAAAGGTCGCGATTGAGAATTGAAATCGGACCGTGAAAGGTCGCGATTGAGGATTGGAATCGGACCGTGAAAGGTCGCGATTAAGACTTGAAATCGGACCGTGAAAGGTCGCGATTGAGAATTGAAATCGGACCGTGAAAGGTCGTGATTGAGAATTGGAATCGGACCGTGAAAGGTCGCGATTGAGGACTTGAAATCGGACCGTGAAAGGTCGCGATTGAGGATTGGAATCGGACCGTGAAAGGTCGCGGTTAAGACTTGAAATCGGACCGTGAAAGGTCGCGATTGAGAATTGAAATCGGACCGTGAAAGGTCGCGATTGAGAATTGGAATCGGACCGTGAAAGGTCGCGATTGAGACTTGGAATCGGACCGTGAAAGGTCGCGATTGAGAATTGAAATCGGACCGTGAAAGGTCGCGATTGAGAATTGAAATCGGACCGTGAAAGGTCGCGATTGAGGATTGGAATCGGACCGTGAAAGGTCGCGATTAAGGATTTAATGGTGAAGACCATTATTAAATTTTAACGTCAGGAGACGGAATAGTAACTTGGAATGTCCGGAGACACGATTGAACGTTGGAATGTCAAATGTCAATTGGACTGAATTTAACGTCAGGAGACGAGCGTTAGTGAAAACTAACTTTGATTTATCCTCGGGGGATGGGGTGTTAGAAATGTCTAACTGGGGGAAATTTTACACTTTTGGGGGCCAAAAGTGGTAAAATTGGAATTGCCAAAAGTTGAGGGACCAAAATGGAAGGAATCTTTTCCTGGTGCAGTAAGAGTCCGGCCGGACTTTTACTGAATTTGACCAGGTTGTTATCAGCGCCGAGGCCGAGGAAGGGAAGGGTCATTTCTTCCATTGTTGCCGGCGAGAGAGGAGAGAAAAGAGAGAAAAATTCCAACCCAAATTGCAAGGTTTGCTCGAATTTGTGAAGGAAATTTGCTATGGAGGGTGAAGGAGGACTAATGGCTCTCCACGGAAGGACCGATGACGAAAGAACTCGATTGGTTCGGACCATTCGAACCACTACTCTTCCATTGAATCCGGCGGAGTTTTATCCGGCGAGGGACCGCCACAACTCCAAGGGAGGGATCGAAAGACAAGTTTCCTACAAATTCCATTAATTTTAAGAATGTGCATTCTTTAAATGTTAGAAATTTGTTAGGAATGAACTTAGGGATTTTGGTGCCCGAATTGGGGCTTTTGACTTTGCTATGAGCCTTTGTCGAAATTGACTAGGATGTAGTTCAATTGACACTACGGGTGGATGACATAAAAATTTTGGTTGCAAAATTCCATGTCTAGATGCATTTTCCAAAATTAAAGTAGCTTTAATTCGGGACGGAGCGAAATTTTCGAAAAATTCGAAAGAATTTGAAAGTTCCGGATTCGACGGAGTTTTCGAAAGATTTTGAAAGTTCCGGATTCGACGGAGTTTTCGAAAGATTTTGAAAGTTCCGGATTCGACGGAGTTTTCGAAATGTTTTGAAAGTTCCGGATTCGACGGAGTTTTCGAAATGATTTGAATATACGTAGGAAATGAATGAGAACCGTATCTGCATTGCATCCTTTTGACATGCGTTGGTGCATTTCTGTTGACGTTGCTTCTGTCTTGTTTGTCTGCAAGGGACAGGGACGGTTAATACTCATAACCAGAAGAGTCGGGGTGCCTTTGAGGCGGTGCAGGCATTGTGGGGCACTATCCCGGACGTGGCTCGAGAGGGAGAGAGGAGTCCGCGATAGCTGGTGCTTGACTCCGGGTTGACTGGGTTTATCGCTGCCGTAGCCGCGACACCGATACGCCGAGGGGCGTGTCCATGTATGTCGCGCCGAGCGAGTACCGGTGGGATACGACCCACACTTTCCATTTCGTATGGGGAGGCGACGGTGACTCCCACGGATTTTGCCGCTATCACCGGGTTGCCGACTTATGGCAACACGCCGGTGTGGGTTGATGGTTACACCCCTGAGCGCTTGTCTGGGCCGCTGGGTTTTGATATTACCGATGCCAGGGGCTTAGGCATTCGGTACAGCCGATGGAGAATCATTTGAGGGAAGGTGTCGCCGCTTATCCGGGCCGGGTCCTCGAGGATGACCGCGGAGCGCCCGGCTCGAGGGTTCCTTTGGTTTGCGCCGTCGCCGACTTTATTCCCGACTTCCGACACGTCTTGTCACTTCCCTTTGCTCGGGTCGCCGGTAGACTTGGATGCCGTGAGGGGGTTCGCGCGTGGGGAGGCCGGATCGGCCGAGCTTTACCACTCCCCGGACAGTTCTCGCGGGAGAGGAGCACTCATTTAGCCGCTTCACGCCCGTCTTGGATGTAAGTTCACGTACTTTTTCTCTTCCTCGCCTCTTTTATGTACTCGTATGTATCTCGCTTTGTAGCCGACATAACTTTCCATTCTCTTGGCGTGTCCGGTGCTACGAGGTGTTCACCCGCAGCTTGGGACATCAAGGAGCCGTACCGTCCCTCGTTCCCCGCCATGCCGGTTTGGCGTAAGAAGGCGAAGAGGGCGGTCTCTTCGAGAGTTGGCACTCGAGTGTCATACGAGGAGATATCTCGGCGCCGAACCGGGAGTTCTCGAGAGGATCCACTGACCTCGGTGGAGTAGGTTCGATCATGTCGCGGTGCATTGCCGCCGAGACTACACGGCGGCGGAAGCTCCCGGTGGGACTTCACCGTGACGCCATGTATTTGGGGGAGAGGGTGACTCGTCGCATAGGCAGGGTCTCTTCCTCGTGCCGTGGATCCTCCTTTGTACATGCAAAGCATCCCCTGAGATGCCGATTGATGAGCTGGAGGGGTACCTACAGGGCGTGTACTACACCGAGTACATCATAGCGGGGGCCGCCTATGATGTTTTCTTGAGGATGAGGCCGAGGAGCCCGCAGTACAAAGATAGAGAGGGCGAGGTCCCCGGAGGTCCTCGAGATTTTCCGGTCCCGCGAGCTAGGCTAGCGTACGAGGGGCCGGACGGTTCGCGTAGGCGACTTGTGATCCCGCTCCGCCGAGCCGAGACCACGATACAGTGGCGGACCCCAATGCTTCGGTGAGCACCTTTTTTTTATTTTCTCGCATTTGATAGTAGCATTCGCAAATGATGCATCCGTACTTTCGCTTGCTTTCGATGACTTTCCCGGTTCGCAGTATCCGGCCGTACGTATAATGATGCCATGAGGCTGGTGGACGGGTGGTCCGCCTACGCCAGGAGGCTCGTGGAGTTCATGCGGTGCAGCCTCCCTGAGGAGCGTGGACGTCCGTGATCGGGGGCCGTCTAGGCCGAGAGATTCGCCCGCTCCCACACTGGTGGGGAGGACTTTACACAGGGTTCGCCGCTCGCGGCGGAACGGCCGGATTTGGAGCTCCTTCTTCCGCGCACTCTGGGCGCGAGAGGGGGAGTCCTCGAGTTCGCGTACTCCGAGGAGGCCCTTTGCCTATTCCCTACCGGGAGGAGTTCGGCGAGTTCAGTTTGCGACGGATCCTAAGCCGCGGAGCAAGACGCCGAGTGTACGGATGACGAGCAGACTCGTAGTAGTCCCCTTTACCGCTTTCTTTCTTTACCGCTTTGTTTAGACAAAATGCATGTATTTGTCAGAACAAATTTTGATTTGAACCGTATTTGCAAAAAGGCGCCCGTGGGGCGGAACTCCGTATTTCGCATATTTATTCTATGATCACCTTCGTTATTTTCGGCAAATAAGCAAATAGGTTAATCAAAAATAAATAAAAAGAGAAATGCATTAAAAATTGAACGGGTCAAAAATTAAGCATGTATGCACTAATTTTTAATTATTTGCACCGTTGCACGAGCCCTGGCGGAAGGGATATTGACATTGGTTGAATGAAATCGTAAGGTGCACGCAGATTTCATAGGAGTGAACAGGCATGGTTTGGAAATGTTTCCAATTTTAAGGGCAATGGCCGCAGAGTTGACCAAGTCAATCGGCAGAGGGAGTCCGGCCGGACTAGAACCGAATTTCCGTATTCTTTAAATTGCGCTCACTTTGCAATTGGTGAGAAAACCGCGCATTGCTTTGTTCATCCGGCTGAATTCCTTTCCCTTTCTTAAGGTTTTCTTCACCTTCGACATGGCTCCCTTTCCCAAGTTATCGTCTCTGATGCAAGAGCGATATTTGGACAACTTTCGCCGTGGGTACGGAACCACACGAGGCGTAACAAAAGGTTTTTCGAAGGTCGTTACGGATTAAATCTGTTTGGGCTTTGAAGGAGCTCATGCCGATTGGGATCTTTGAGAGCCGCGTCTCGGTTCTCGGGACGCACGGAGGAATGTGTACACCTTTCGTACAACGAAATCACTCCTACGTTTGAAGATTTCCGGCCATTCTCGGGAGGACCCGAGACGGAATGCCTAGTTCTTCCGTATGCCGGTGGCATGGCCACCGCTGAGAAGCTAGTGTCTTTGTTGGGTATCTCGGCCGGAGAAGCATACGGGATGCCGATACAGATACCGATTACGTTGACATTTCGGACCGCCCGAAAGATTTGCCTGAGCCGAGGGGAGCGTCTTTTCGTGGGACGCGTTTGCTCAGGCGCGATTGCTACTCGTTCACATTCACGTCTCGGGTGTGTGCCATCACAAGATACCGGACCTCGGTGAGGCAAAGGCCGGAGTGGGGAGACATCGTGCCATTGGTCTTGGGCGAGACGTTCTCGGGCATAGGCCGGATGGCGACCGGTAGCCGATACATGTGGGGAGGGAGTCCCGCTATGCCGACCATGTGGTTGAGGGAGAGGCCGCAGATGATGCCCGAGGTGCCAATGTCCTTGTGACGCTGGGTCTTTCTCGCGACGTCCTTCCGGTGATAGGGGGCAATCAGCCGAGCCGGAGCTCGATGGCCGCACTTTGCACGCATCACTTGCGATGGTGGGTTCCCCATTGGAAGTTACAGACTTGTAGGACCGCTCAGAGGGTCTCGTTGATTGTCGAGTGCCGGGCCGTCTCGCACGTCTTTCTATATTCCATCATTGGTTCTCGGCAAGACGGGCCGGAGCAGATGCCACCGACCGATCCGAGTTATGCCGCTACCTTTGAGGTGGGATCTCTGCGGATGGAAGATCCTTCGACGCTATTGCCGATCACCCGGTGGTGGCAATACACGTCCTTTCCCGCTGTGGTTCTCTTTCACCGAGAGAGGGCACTGTTCGTCGACGCAGATTCGAACCGGTACGAAGAGTGTATGGGGAGACACAGATGGCTATCTTGTGGAGACGGAGTGAGCCGTTGGGTGCCGATCACCCGGGACAGCTCGACCTTGAGGAGGACAAGCGAGGGCTAACCCCGGGAATCGTATCTGCGATGCCATGGCTGATTATGAGGCAAGTGCCGATCGGGAGGCCAATCAAAGCACTATGATGATGGCTCGAAGCGAGGCGGCTCGAGACAGCTAGAGAAAGGATCGCGTTGATGTACCACAAAGCTTGACGGAGGCGTCGGGAAGAGTCCCCGAGCCAGTAGAAGGCCTACCGGAATATTTCCCGCGAAGGTGAAGAACACTCGCCGGGGAAAAGGGAAGGGGAAGAAGGATGAAGGACCTAGTACGGGAAACTAGGTTGACCTTGCCGTCCGTGAGTATCCACCCATTGTCATTGCGTACACATTAATTGATTAATGTTTTATTGTAGTTTTGCTAGCGTGTAGCGAGTCAAGAGTTGACCGTGCTTGAACTCATCAAAGAATGTTTTAACCGTTATGAATTTGTAGGTTAAATGAAAAGAGTTTTTCGAAACACAAGCAATTGATGCTTATTGTATTTTTTTGTTTTTTAGACCGAACCAAAGATGGCCGCCTACGTTCCCTTTTACAATTGGACTAAGGGGCTCAGTCACCGTAGTTCGACACTTTTAGGTGAATTTGAGAAAAACAAAGACAAAAGAAGTGCGACTGCTTTTTACCCGGATCATTAGCGGAATGTATCCAAATGGGTATTACTCTTTAGCACTTTAATTTACCGAGGGGGACGATGTATGGGGAAGGAGAGTTGACTCGTGCTCTTCCTCAAACGAAGTATTCGCGGAGCTTGCTTCCGTTCACGGGGTTAACGAAAGGGTTTCCGTCCAAGTCTCGCTAGCTTCATGGCTCCTCCGTGAGAAGATTCTTTGTACCACGAACGGTCCTATCCTGTAGGCTCCCACTTTCCGAGGGGATTGGTCCGCGTAGGAGGCTTTTCCTTTAGCACCAAGTCGCCTTCTCCGATGTCTCGGATCTTGACTTTCTTGTCGAATGCTCGTGCCATTCTCGCTCCGGTAGGCTCGAGTGTGTTCCATGGCTTTCAATCGCGCTCGTCGAGTAGAGCAAGTTCGTCGTGACGGCTCGTAGCCATTCGACTTCATTGATCCCGTTTTCCAAGAGGACTCTGAGGGATGGAATTTCCAATTCCACGGTAACATCGCTTCCATTCCGTAGGTAAGTGCGAACGGAGTCTCCCCGTGGCGGTTCTCGACCGATGTTCGGTATCCCCGCAGGGCTAGATGTAGCTTTTCGGGCCGCTCCCGACCTCCGGTGGTCATCTTTCTCGATTATCATGGCGAGAGTCTTGTTGGCCGCCTCTACCGCACCATTGGTTTGTGGTCTCGTAAGGAGAAGACTTGTGACGTGTGACTCGAATTCGGCCGCAGTTGGTCACAATCTCCTTCAAAGTGGGTCCCATTGTCGGAGATGATCTCGTTGGGCACTCCATGTCGGCACATGAGGTTCTCCCGGATGAACTAGGCCACATTCCTAGAATTCAGTACCGTGTACGATCTGGCTTCTACCCATTCGGTGAAGTAGTCGATCGCGACTAAAATGAACTCGTGACCATTGCTCCTCGGAGGAGTGATCTTGCCGATGACGTCGATTCCCCATGTGGCGAAAGGCCATGGCGTAGTCATGCAATAGAGTTCGTGAGGAGGGATGTGATTGAGGTTGGAGAACCGTTGACATTTGTCGCAGCCTTCGGACGAACCGGATGCGCCTGTTTCCATTGATATCCAATAGTATCCCATACGGAGAATGATCTCGTGTCAATGCTCGGGCGTTCATGTGCGGACCGCAGTTCCGTTGTGAACTTCGTTCATTAGCTCGCTGGCGTTTTCTTTGTTTACACACCGAAGGAGTGGCCCTTGGTGGCGCTTCTTGTACAACATACCCCGTAATGACGAAATGGGATGCCAGCGTTTTAATGCCATCATGTTTTTGGCTTTGATCCCTTCTTTGTATTTTCCATCTTCACTTGTGAAGGAAGCTTCTCCGCTTTGGAGGTACCGGTAAATTTGATTGTACCAGGTTCGTCGATCGTTTCTTTTTCTTTTTCGATCTCACAACAATAGGCGGGTGTTTCCCTGCCTCGCCTATTCTCGAGGGGTTTTACTGCTTTCCTCTTCGGGAATTTCTGACAAGAGAGGCGAGGGTTGCCAGGCGTCGCGGCGGTTCCCGTCTCTTGGCAAATAGTGAAAAGAGATGTCCTTGAACCGAGCAATGAGTTCCTCCATGTACGCGTGGTACTTCAAGGCCGAATCTACCGCCTTCCATTTGTTGGATACTTGACATGATCAATGCCGAGTCTCCATATACATCCAAACTCTAAGATGTCGCGCCGAGGGCGGCTTCCAAACCTCCGCCGCACAAAGCCCCACCGCTGCATTGTTGGTTGCTTCGAATTCAGCTTGATGGCTATGGGAGTATGCTCGTCCTTGGGATCGACAAGGAGCATTCCAATCCCATTCCCCTTCTTGTTGGCTGCCCCATCGAAGAAGAGTTGCCAGCGGTTTTGTAAGTACCCCAATCTGGATCACCCCCTGTCAAACACACGGGAAACACCGCAGACTCATCAACGTAGTCTCGGAGACCTCTCTCACTCAAAAACCTCTCAAAACCCTCTCAAAACCCTCTCAAACCCCCAACCAAACCAAGGGAGGAGCCTTCCTGGGATAAAAAGGGACAAAAGGACCTTTCGGGAATTTTCGTGAAATTAGAAAAAGCAATAATGGTCCGTACGGACCTCTTTGTGTCAATAATTACTAAATCCCCTTAAAGTCCACAATATTCCCTCAAATCCTGAAGAAATGATTACCCTCTTGCAGAGTTGGTCCGTACGGACCTCTTTGCATGCAAGATGGTCCGTACGGACCTTATTGCTCAGGGGACACCATCATTCCGTAATATTCACCATCATCACGAGATTCCCTCAAATCGAGGAAATCCAAAATTCTGGATTACCAAGAAGGTCCGTACGGACCTCTTTGCTCCGAAATTTTTACTATAAATAGAGGGCTCCCCTCCTCATTTTCACACACCTCCCTCTTCTCTCTTCCTCCCTAGGCCTTCCTCGGGCTTCCCCTCTAAGTCCTCTCGAGGCACTCCCGCCCCTTTCGGATCCTTCCGAGGCCTTCCGAGCTCCCTCGTGGTGCTCCGAAGCCTCCCCGAGCGCTCCCGAGACGCTCCCGCGCCGCCCGAGGCACTCTCGAGGTACTCTGAGGTCCCTCGTGGTACTCCAAGGCCTTGCCTGGTCTTTCCACGGTGTCCCGACTCTTTCCGAGTCAAACCGGCGATCCCAAACCACGCCGAAACTCTGCCCGAGTGACTCATGCCACCTCAACGCAAGCCGAACCTCTGCCCGAGTGATCCCGACGATCCCCACGCACGCCGAACCTCTGCCCGAACGCAGCCTGCAACCTCAACTCACGCCGAAACTCTGTCCGCAGACAACCGGCATCTCCCGAAGCAATCCCGATCCGCACCGAACGCTACTCCGACCTCAAACACTATTCCCCAAATGAAGACAGACACGAACCAACATTGGTAAGGCTTCCTTCCATTACTATTTCAATACATTTCCATACATAGCATACAATGTAGACATCCGATATAGCATGCATTTTTAAAAGCACACACACACACACACAACATTTAAAGGATATTAGGGGTATCCGAAAGACTCGTTTTACGAGGCAACTCGGGTGAGCTCTAATATTCTAATATTCTCTTCCCGAGGAGTCATCTGACCTCCGAACTCAAAATCTCATCACACAAAAACAGTTTAAAATTATCTTTAAACTGATGCCCTTTTTCAATGTTTTGGGCTTAATAAAAACGGCGTGGCGACTCTACAAATGTGAAAACAAACGGCGAGACACCTCCAACTCCGAAAACGCCGCAAAGCTGGGAAAATGCCGTATGCCGGGCCGCGAGGCCTCGCCGGATCCGGGTAATTTCAGCTTGGCGACTGGCTGGGAATTTTTGTTTTAGAATAGTTTGAAACAAAACAAAAGATTTTTAAAACGATGATGAGGGTCAAACTTTCATTTTACCCCTTTCTTTAACTGTTGTGTGTGTGTGTGCACGTGCTTCGTTTTTATTTTACAAAAAAAAATAAAAAATACAAAAAAAAATGCATCAATATACATCTGTGCATACATTTAAAATTCTTCAAAAACTTCGTTTTACAAAAAAAAAAAAAAAAGAATTTTAGAGACCGCACACTACGCGCACCGCCGCCTCGGTTACACCGCACTCTACTCACACCGCCGCCTCGGTTACACCGCACGCTACGCGCACCGCGCCGGATCTTGACATCGCACACTACAACCCTCAACCCGAGTGGTCTCTGGTTGCGATCCGTTAGGTCTTCCTAGGCCTCTTGGACGCGCACGGGATCATTCCAAACATCCCATCCTAGCCAAGCGTCAACCCCGCACGTTTGAGTCTTGAGTCACACTCGTCCCGCACTCGGTTGGTTTTTACCCGGCCCGTGTCATACAGCACTGGATACATATACCATGCCGGCCATTTTTCGAGTCAAGGCTCGGAACTCAAGATCCTTGCGCAAGCAAAGCGATGAAAGGTCATGCTAAAATCTTGACTCGATCTTGATTTCCGAAGCTACACCTGCACGATGTTCCGTCCCGGATATACATCCATGCTCACATGACACCATGTCATCACGCCTTTGATACGTCGCCCATGACAATATGACCCACCAACGCCTAACGTCACGCATCCCTTGCACAAGCAAGGTAAAGAGAGGTCATGCCGAACTCTTGACCCGATCTTGACTTAGTGCCGGCTCGGTTCACTATTCACATGGCTAACGCATCAAAACGAACATGACAGGCTCGGTCCTTAGGTTCGATTTTTCTTTTAGGCCGGTGGAAACCGCTTGCACTATAGGACCCTCGCCCGGGGCCGTCCACCCCGGGATGTCGAAATACGTGTGCAAAACGAGGGGCTTATAGCCGCCATTGCATGGTCTCCATCGACCCAGATCTAGCATAGTTGCGAAAAGAAGAGCAATCTTTTCCAACCTACCTAGGATTCTGAGAAAATACTGTTTTAAGTAAATTAAAACAAAAAAAAATCAAAAAAATAAAAGAAACGGAAACCGCATGCCACGTGAGCTTTCCCCTTTTATCCCGTTAGGCCACTCCTGTGTCTAAACCTTGCCCATCACCCCCTCCAGCTAACAGAAAGTGGTCGAGAGTACCCGGGAACCCGTCTCCCAGTGTCAAAACAAAGAAGGTCCTACCTCCTTCCCGGCTTTGTCACCAGGACAGTCCGTCAATTCCCCATGGCCAAGTCGGTGGATAACAACGATGAGAACGGGACCTTACCCCCAAGAAATTTCCCAACATTGGAAGAAGTTTGGCGGTGTCCTCGTGGCTATTGAGAAACGTCAAGGTGAGCAACAAGCTCGATCGAAGGTGCCATGCACCACTTCGGAACATTAGCCACCCAACTACCTGGGCTTCCCAAGTCATGATCGCTCCTACAGCCTCTAACGTCTCTCATTGTTTCCCGTAAGTCAACCCGTTACCCTCATACGAGCCATGCGGCTTATGACGTAAGGCCACAAGACCTTCCAGGGGAAAGCCGCCCATTCGGCCTCCTTGAGGTCCCGGTACCACCGCCGAACAACGAACACATCTCGTGGGACGCCCGCGACAGAAGTGCTTGTCCGGAAATGGAATTCCGGGATGCAATGAACGAGGGCCGTCCTCGAAGAAAGAAGAAGCCATCTTCTCAACAAAAACCGAAAAAGAGGTACGAATCCGGTGATCCCACGCCGGAACCCTTGGAGAACCCTCAGAAAGTTTGACTACTATGTCATCTACTCCAGCAAGCCTAGCTCGCACAAGGCCATGGCAATGTCTCGCTCCATGATCACTGGGACGAGCCGCACCGCCACCGAAGGCCCGAAGGTCCAGATAATCCAACCCCGTCTTGGGAAGATCTCAAAGCCACTATTGATGCTTCGCAAAAGCCATGACAAATGAACGAATTGAAATGCGCAGTCGGCCTTACGCCAATCGTGCTCCTCCCACTACGTAAATGGGAGAGACAAGCAAAACCATAAGTCCAGAGGTGAATGTTCGACACGTTGGTCAAATCCCTGAATCCTCCACGGACGGACAAAAGGCCGGCCATACCCGAGCCACGAACCGAAAAGGGGCCCTACGCCAAAGAAGCCGAAACCTTGGACCCAAAGGCCGAAGATCCGTCTTGACACAGCTCAAGCGCACTCGGGCTAACATCTCACTCTGGTCCTTAATCACTTCATCTTACCCGCACAAGCTCAAGTTGGAAGAAAGCACAGCCTGCACCATGGTTCCCATCACAGTGACACCGATGAAGCAGTTCGATGATTGGCAACGTCAATTACAAAGCAATATCATCACTTTCACGTGAGCTCGACCTTCCAAAATTTGGGGCCGACCACAACGAGCCTCTCTACATAGCTCAACTGACGAGCGCCGTCTCCCTCGGGTCTTGGTAGATGGGGGATCATCCATGAACGTCCTTCCAGCCAAAATGATGGATTTGCTAGGGATCAAAGCAACTGATCTAAAGCCCTCGACTCAGGCAATCAAGGCATACGACTCAACGTCCCGCCCAGTCTTGGGAATAGCCACCTTGAATTTGTGGTTCGGAAAACAAATGGTCCCAACAGATCATCAATATCAAAGAACAGAATACCCTGCACGGCCTGGGATACTCTCCTACTCCCGAACACATTTCGGAGGACAAGCGAGCTGCACGAAAACGCTCCACGTATAACAAAAGAGGCTTGCACGCAATCTCCGATATTCGTCCTTACAGCCTTCGACATGACCAAGTACTTCACAAGGAAGGCCGGCAACTTGGAAGAAGATCCAGAAAGGGAACAGAGCCGATCGGCGCCAAACAAAGCCGGCCTACAACCATGGACAAGCTCCAGCAGTAACCCGGCAAGATTCAGAGGCCTCAAGCCAAATCCCGTCCGAAGAGCATTTCTCGACACACCGCCTCTCTTGGGATCCACAACCACCACTATTCACAATGAATTTTGGTTCGAAAAACTCCCTCTTTGGCGGAAGAATTCGAAAAACTCTCTGTCAACACTCCCGCCCTCAACAAACGGGACGAGTCCGCATTCGAGCTAGTAATGCCCAAGACAAAAGCGAAAGACTCCGCAGACGATGCTTGGGACGAGCCACTGCTCCACCTCGCTTCTTCAAAGAAGAAATCGAGATGCCGGATCTAATCGATTTTGTTTCGATAACTCTGTGATAGCAATGATCGGGAACGGTGACATAAAGCCCTTCAAGCCCCATCTCCTATCAAGCTCATTGCCACTTAATAACCGGGCCACCTTCTCCGGACTCCACCGCCGCAAAAAGGACATGATCGAACAACTTGGTCTCGACCCCTCGAGTCCTAGAGTCTAGTGTCAAAACTCATCCCGAGTCCATTAGCTTTGAATTTGAGTCTCTCGAGTCATCCGATGGCCTCACGCCCAGGAAGATTACGAACTCATTGCCAATAATGTATTACCGTATGCTCTTAATGAATGCTTCGATCTTTACGAGTATCCTCTCATTGCATCTTTAACAACTGATAAATTAACTAACACACAAACAGTTAATAACGATTCACTTGATAAAGAAGCGCACACATTAAACGAATAATACATTAAGAACATCTTTAAGCATGTTGTCAAACGAGAGAAAAACCGGGCCCAAGCTGCGAGGAGGTTTTAACCAAAGTGAATTTGGGAACTGCTGAAGAGCCAAAAGAGACGCAAATCGGAAGTTTCTTCACCGGCACAGAGCAAGACGCATTGACTGCACTGCTCAAGGAGTTCGTGGACGTGTTCGCTTGGTCTTACCGAGACATGCCCGGATTAGATCCTAACATTGTGGAACACCGGATTCCCTTAAATCCCGAGGCTAAGCCCATCAAGCAAAAGCTACGCCGAATCAAGCCGGAATGGTCTTTACAAGTCAAAGAGGAGATCGAAAAAATGCTCCGCGTCGGCTTCATCAGGGTGATCGAGTACCCCACATGGCTCTCCAATATCGTCACGGTCACCAAGGCCAATGGAAAAGTACGCTGTTGCGTGGACTTCCGAGATCTCAACAAAGCAAGTCCCAAGGACGATTTTCCACTACCCAACATCGACATGTTGGTAGACACTACAGCCAATTTCGAAGTCAAGTCCTTCGTGGACGGGTTTGCTGGCTACAATCAAATCAAGATGGCCGAAGAAGACCAAGAAAAGACAGCTTTCACAACCCCCTGGGGAACCTACTGCTACACAGTAATGCCGTTCGGACTAAAGAACGCTGGGGCTACCTACCAACGGGCAGCAACCGCCCTCTTCCACGATATGATCCACATAGAGATCGAAGTGTACGTTGATGACATGATCATTCACTCAAAGGGATCAGATGGACAACACCTCACAGACCTGAGAAAATTCTTCAATCGCCTCCGAAAGCACTCAATGAGGCTTAACCCTGCCAAATGCACATTTGGGGTTAGCCGAGGCAAGGTTTTGGGATACATGGTCACCGAGAGAGGCATCGAGGTTGATCCTCAAAAGATCAAGGCTATCATCGAAATGAGACCACCGCAAACTCAGACAGAGGTGAAAAGCTTCATGGGCCGCCTACAGTATATCAGTCGCTTCGTCAACCAATTGACCTCTATGTGCGAGCCAATCTTCAAACTGATGAAGAAGAACGCCGACATCGAATGGAACTCAGAATGCCAAGATGCCTTTGAGAAAATAAAAGCATACCTTGTGAGTCCTCCAATTCTCTGTCCTCCTGTAGACACCCCATTCTGAACCAATAATTCATGATTACACTACTCTTAGTCTCTCTTTTGTGTTTTGATGAAAGCACATTAGTTTCGTCATGTTTCGTTAAGTTTCTAACTAACCTCGTTAGTTTTGGACCTAACTGACTAACGGAATAAACTGAAGAGGACAAAATAGTCATCAGACTAGATATCTCGCACGAGATATCATATCTCGCGCGAGATATCCCCTCGACAGGATGTGCAGAATCACAATTCTTCTCCGTTTCAAACTCTTTTCTTGATAAACCTCATCTAATCCGGTTCTCCAATCAGAATTGAGTTCTGGAAGCTTCTTAGGAGTGTTTTACCTCTCCACCTCTACCTCCTAAACCCCTATAAATACTTGGTGACTTCCACTGTTTCAGAGGTCCAGATTTCCACACAACACACACAATTTGTTGGTTTCTCTCCACGAAAGATTCCTTCAAATCACTCACAAAACCTCCCTAAAATCACCTAAAGTTTGTTTATCAACCCTGTTGATCAACAAACATCCAAACTCGAATCAAGGATTGAGGCGAAGCTCTGTCCGCATCAAGATTTGACTCTCATATTGAGTCGAAACTCTGCCCAAATCACTTCTCGATCGAGAAAACATCTTAGAACCACGTTCTAAATCAAATCCTCCCTAAACTAGGTAAACTCCTATACTTTTACTCTTTTCTTCTTAATCTCTCTCTATTGGCTTTTAGAGTGGTGTAATCCCATCAAAAGGATTAGCCTAGAGTCCCTTCAATCGATGAAGGCGATCTCGAAGCGTACAATCCGACATTCCTAATCAAGAAATTGATTAGGGTTTTCTTGTTCTTTATTTAATTAGTAATTAAAAAGATTGATAATACTCAATTGGCAAGACCGATCTCCGGATTGGGTGGAATGGATGCTCCTCGACCTACCCATTCGATAACTTAACCCCCGAACCCTCAAATCTCTTTTTAAGGTTTTTCTTATTGTTTTCCTAAATAAATAATAAGTGGCGACTCTGTTATTCAAAAATTCACGCATCGCTACAGTTTGGCGACTCCGCTGGGGACAATTAATTAAGAGGGTTAGACTTGCGTTACAATTGAATATTATCAATCTTTTTATTTTCTGTAAAATCTGATTTTTCTGGATTTTTTCAAAATTTTTCGGCACTGTTTTCAAAAATTTTTTTACTGTGCGACAGCTTATCCAGCGCGGGATAACTTATCTCGCGCGAGATTTTCATTCGCAAGAAACTCTGTTTGGCTTGGCGGCGGCGGCGTCATTAAAAAGGGCAAAGTGATTAGCCATTGAATATAATATTTTCCAAAAACGTTGACCAAGGAAAAAATTTGTGCAGGTGGACTTTTCTTACCAAAAGTTTGACTGTACCCATATGAAAAAAAAAATGAAAGCCGCCAAACAGCTTTTGCTTTGAGTTGACCTTTTTTGATTTCTTGATAAGGTTGACTAAAATTCAAAAAAAAATAAATCAAAACAGTTCCGAAATTTTCAAAATAAAATCCAGAAATTTCAAAATAAATTAGTATTATTATTTTGCTTGTGCTAACTTTGCAGGGTAGAATAATTTTAATTTTACTCGAACTATATACCTGCGTGCGATTGGGTTTTTAATTTAAAGTCCGGTCCATAGAGGATTCGGGAGTTGTAATTTAAATTAATTTATCTCTCGCTCTCTATCTCTTTAAGTGGAACTACGACGGCCTGAGTCTTCCTAATTTGGGAGAAACGTAGGCAACCACTTGGTGCGGCCACTATCTGTTTTTCTTTTGTTTTCAAAAAAAAAAAAAAAACTTTCTATTTTACTCTATCACCTAGAATTGACTCTCACACACGCGCACTCATACTATAACTGTCATTGCACTACATACCCTCTATAAACCCGGGACCCACACTAAGGACGGATGACGGTAACCACCTAGTCGCCGGTCTCTCCGAAGTTGGATCATCCCACTCCGCGTATTCAATCCATCTAGATTGTCATATCGCGGGGAGCCTAGCCTTCCAGCCCTGCATCGCCACATATCATATAGATTGACTTTTTAAGACACTCCTTGACCGGTCGGTTTGATCCTGGAGTCCTTGTAATCCCTTGTCAAGATCTTATTTTGTGCAATAATCCATGGAAAAGAAATCAATAAATTGTCGCTTCGGAATTGTCCCTTCGGAAACGTCCCTACGGTTGTCCCTTCGGATTTGCCCCTAAAAAGAGAAAATTTTCTCATCAAAATTATTGCACAATACTTGATGTTACTTTGGATTACTCCGACCCCTAGGTCCCTAGGTTTGGTTCTTGAACTTTAGAAACCCCCAAAACGGATTTTCCGTCCGACCAAAATTAGGATTAAAATCAGAAAATTGTGACTTTCCGTGGTGAAGTCTCGCGCGAGACTACTTGTCTCGTACGAGATAAGTGTTCGGTCTTTTCGTGTTTTGGCCAAAACCTTCAAACCTTCAAGCCTTCATTCACCCTATTCAGCCGACTTGTTGGGACTCGATCATGGTTTAACACGGTTGCTACACGTCTAGGTTCTTCGCCAAAGCTCGACACGATGTCTGCTTCTCCTTCTACCACCGAGGCCGATTTCAACGATGCTAAGGTCCAACTCATCAAAGCCATGACTAGGTTGGATGAACAAAGTAAGCAAATTGATGAGCAAAACGTCCAAATGGCCGCCCTCATGAAAGAACTCAACGATTTGAAAGTCAAGAAAGGCAGAAAACAAAAGCAGAAAGTGGAATCCTCCTCCGACGAAGAGGAATCCTACACCAAAGTGAATAAGAAAACCAAGAAGACAAGCAAGAAAAAGGAAGAATCCGATTCCTCCTCCTCCTCATCCTCCTCCGATGATGAGGAACATACCTCCAAGGGTGCTAAAACCAAGAAAGAAGGCAGTGGTGAAACTACTAAACTTGGTGACCATGTTACTAAGAACTACCTCGAAAAGAAGCTTGCAACTCTTGACACTTCCAAAGGGTCATTCGTTCCATTTGATCCCGATGCTCTTCAACAGTCCATCACTAAGTTTCCTCGCAAGTACAAGACACCCGATATCGCCAAGTTCAATGGGACTACCTGTCCTCGAGCTCATGTTGAAACCTACACTTGGGCCATGCTTCCAATGGGCGTTGACAACACAATCTTGGCCCAATGCTTTCCTCAAACTTTAGAAGGTGCTGCAAGGGATTGGTACATGTCTCTTCCTACGACTACAAGGCTTGATTGGTCGTCTGCATGTTTAGTCTTCCAAAGACAGTTTGAAGACAACTCCACTTACCGCCCTACTAGGAGGGATCTTGAACAAACTAAACAACATGCCAATGAGTCCTTTGCTGAATTTGCTAGAAGATGGAGACTCAAACTCACTGAAATTGTCGAAAGGCCTACTCTCAAAGAGCAAATCCACATCTTCCTCCAATGCCTCCGTGATGAATTTCAAGAGAAGCTCGCCGGTAACTACTTTCCTAGTTTCAATGAACTCCTCGAGTCCGGAATTAGGGTTGACGACTTCCTAAAAAGCAAAAAGAAGGAAAGTACTTTCCGCTACAACAAGCCCACCACAAGTAAGGACGCTTCAGTCAACGCTATTGCACTCAGCCGCCCCAACACCGGAAAGTATTCTGCTATCCCTCCTCCCGAAAAGAAAAAGAGGCACTACGACAAAATTGAAGGAATCACTCAAGAAGAACTCTTCGATGTGCTTGTCCAGAATGAAAAAATCAAACCAAGGGAAGGTGGTCCTCCTAAGGATATGGGTCCGAACCATGCTCATCACTTATTCTGCAAATACCACAACTTCACCGGCCACGACACCAACTCCTGCCACCACTTGAAGGACATCATACAAGACCTCTTTGATAATGGAGATCTAGAACGTCCCAACGTCATCACCAATCCTCTCCCTCGCAATCCATGAAGAAGATGAAGCTCCAAGAAGAAATCTACACTTACCACTTTGGGGCTACCACTATCCTCTCCCTTTCTCCTTTGATAGAAGTAGATTAGGTTTTAAATTTCCAAGTATGAACTCGAAGAGTCGTTCTGTCTTTCTAGTACTCCTCACCTCCTCTAGTTTGTGTCTTCTAAACTATCGAGTCTGTTCTTAAATTTCTCAATAAATTAAAGTAATTTCTTTCCTAAACACTTTCCCTAAGGTTGTTCTACCTCATGAATATCATTCAACTCATGCAAAATAATGGACCTTCCATTCCCAAAATCATCGCAAAAATAGAAACTTCTAAGTGACTTTAAAAAGCAAGTTATCATTAGGAGGCTTAAGGGTTAAACATTACCCCTACTGAAAGTTAGAGACCAATAAGCGAAGAAAGCCAAAGGTGCTGCTGTCAACATTCATCCAAAGAAAAGTAGGGCTACTCAACTCAAGGCTTTGAGAGTAAAAAAAAAAAAAAAAAAAAAAAAAAAAAAAAAGAGCTCGCTAGGACGAAACTCCTCAATTCATCCTAGGCAAAAATAGAGCATCGAAAAAAAAAAAAAAAAAAAACTCTCAAGCCTTCATCGCCCCACAACAAGGATGTAATTTCAACAAAGGCAAGAAGGACTCTCCCACAAAGAAGAGGAGTCAAGTAATACCAACAAAAGAAAAGAGGATTCCTCAAAATCCTCCTACATCAAGTGAAGAAGACTTTCAGTATCAAGAAAAATGTTTACCCTTAAATCATACTAACGATTGGCTTTCTCCTCAATCTTGTTTAGAAAATTCTAGATGAAGCAAGGTCCATTAAAAGTAGAACAACTTTTCTAGACCTTTGAGCCATGTAGCGTTCTTTGTTGAGTCTAGGGGCTTCCTGTTAGCCACTTTCATACACACTCTTGAAATCCAAGCATCAAAACTAGGGCTTCCTCACCTTTCTTACTCCAGTCAATCTCTACTTCCACTCTTCAAAATAATCAAATTTTCAGTAGGAGCTTTCCTCTTTGCTTCTCCCTCTCATCATTAAAGAATACACTTCTCCAAAGAATCAATGCTTGGATCACCTTCCAAAAATAGAGTCCGTCTCTCCTAAACTAACTTGAGATCTCATTTCTCTCTCCTCGACAAGATTTTCTCTCTCTGAGTTCTCTTCGAGTTACATACTATTCAAAAAAAAAATGAAAAAAAAAGACGCAAAAGAGATGCCCGCTAGATTGAAAACCCGAAAGGGCGGTCTAGGCAAAAACCAGGGTGCGCACTAAGAAAAAAAAATCAAAGGACCAAGGGAGATTATTCTTCAGCCTTCTTCATAGAGCGTCATTCGATCTTCTTCAAATCAAATCAACAAGGAGAGTCTTCTTCGATCACCTTCAAATCAAAGAGAGCAGCTTCACAAGCCTGTTCACAAAGTCATCTACCACTTGCAAACAACTTGGGGCTTGAGACACCAAAGGGCCTTGGACATAAAGCCATTACGACAGTCGACAGATTTGTAGTCGTTTGCCTCCTAGAGACACGACTCAAAGGAGAAGTAAGAATGAAAATTCTCAACAGACCTAGATGTGTTCACACAAGGATACTCATCGAATGAAATTCTACAACAATACAACCTCGCTGACTAGCAACAAATTCTGCATAAACCTGATTTGGTCCCAACTTGTCAAACACAAGTTCACCCATACAATTCACCCATCTCAAATACAAATCTATATACACATGTCCCTACATGTCCGTATACCATACACTCATACATAAACTTACCACCAAAATGTCCGATCGGCCATTTACACGAACAAACGTGAGCACCACCACGTAAGTCCAGTCAAACAACTAAAATTTGGAAAATCTATTTGGAATATTTATGTGCTGACAGGTACAGAAAGGAAAAGAATCATTCGGGTCCATCCAAGACCATCGTGCATATATCCTTGCATTACAGGGGCCGACAGAACCTTCATCTCAACCGACAACTTCAAGTCCGTGACCTCGGCAACACCAGCAAAGTCTGTGATGGCAGCAAACTTCAAGTCCGTGACCTCGGCAACAACTTCAAAGTCTGTGATGGCAGCAAACTTCAAGTCCGTGACCTCGGCGACATCAACAAAGTCTGTGATGGCAGCAAACTTCAAAGTCCGTGACCTCGGAAACGATAACAAAGTCCGTGACCTCGGCAACAACAGCAACGTCAGTAACCTCGGGCGGCGCACTTCAACAAGTTCATCAACAAACCGGGTATCATCAGAATTGGGTCAAGTCCTTGATTCCTCAGTATGATTTTACCTTTTCAAAAAAAAAATCCCTCTTCAATTTTCAAAAATGCTTTTCAAAATACCTAAAATAGCCTTTTTAGTGTTTTGGAGTCGAACTACGTTTGGTCTGATTCTCTCTTAGAGATACGTAGGCAGCCGTGCAGCACGACCATCCCAATGTTCAGAATGATGTCTTTTCTATCGACGACACTTCTTCTTTCATAAGACCTGTCGCCGAGGGGCTCTGTAGACACCCCATTCTGAACCAATAATTCATGATTACACTACTCTTAGTCTCTCTTTTGTGTTTTGATGAAAGCACATTAGTTTCGTCATGTTTCGTTAAGTTTCTAACTAACCTCGTTAGTTTTGGACCTAACTGACTAACGGAATAAACTGAAGAGGACAAAATAGTCATCAGACTAGATATCTCGCACGAGATATCATATCTCGCGCGAGATATCCCCTCGACAGGATGTGCAGAATCGCAATTCTTCTCCGTTTCAAACTCTTTTCTTGATAAACCTCAACTAATCCGGTTCTCCAATCAGAATTGAGTTCTGGAAGCTTCTTAGGAGTGTTTTACCTCTCCACCTCTACCTCCTAAACCCCTATAAATACTTGGTGACTTCCACTGTTTCAGAGGTCCAGATTTCCACACAACACACACAATTTGTTGGTTTCTCTCCACGAAAGATTCCTTCAAATCACTCACAAAACCTCCCTAAAATCACCTAAAGTTTGTTTATCAACCCTGTTGATCAACAAACATCCAAACTCGAATCAAGGATTGAGGCGAAGCTCTGTCCGCATCAAGATTTGACTCTCATATTGAGTCGAAACTCTGCCCAAATCACTTCTCGATCGAGAAAACATCTTAGAACCACGTTCTAAATCAAATCCTCCCTAAACTAGGTAAACTCCTATACTTTTACTCTTTTCTTCTTAATCTCTCTCTATTGGCTTTTAGAGTGGTGTAATCCCATCAAAAGGATTAGCCTAGAGTCCCTTCAATCGATGAAGGCGATCTCGAAGCGTACAATCCGACATTCCTAATCAAGAAATTGATTAGGGTTTTCTTGTTCTTTATTTAATTAGTAATTAAAAAGATTGATAATACTCAATTGGCAAGACCGATCTCCGGATTGGGTGGAATGGATGCTCCTCGACCTACCCATTCGATAACTTAACCCCCGAACCCTCAAATCTCTTTTTAAGGTTTTTCTTATTGTTTTCCTAAATAAATAATAAGTGGCGACTCTGTTATTCAAAAATTCACGCATCGCTACACCTCCCCACGAGGAAAAGCCACTGTTGCTATACCTAACTGTGACCGACACCGCAGTTGGAGCCATGCTCTGTCAAGAAAAGAAGGAGTCACGAGTTGAAAACGCCATCTACTTCGTCAGTCGAAAGTTTCAAGGCAGCAAACTCAATTACTCAGCCCTCGAGAAAACCTGCGCAGCTCTGGTATGGGTTGTCGGGAAACTACGACACTACATGCAGTCGCACACAGTACACTTGGTTTCCAAAATGGACCCAGTCAAGTAACTCTTCGACAAACCATCTCTGTCAATGAGGCTCGCCAAATGGTCTTTCTTCCTAGCAGAATTTGACATCAAGTATGTAAACCAAAAGTCAATCAAGGGACGGGCCATGGCTGAACAACTGGCTGATTTCCCAACCGACGAGGCTCGAGGCCCCGAACCACAATTTCCAGACGAGGGAATCTTCGCAATCGAAGGCGAAAACCGATGGCAACTGTTCTTCGACGGAGCGGCCAACAAAAAGGGAAACGGCATCGGTATGCTCTTGGTAGATCCCAAGGACGAGCACACCCCAATTGCTATAAAGCTCAATTTCGAGGTAACCAACAATGCCGCCGAATATGAAGCCTGCGCTGCTGGACTAGAAGACGCACTCGAGAGGAATGTCCAGAAACTCGAAGTTTATGGGGACTCAGCCTTGATCATCAACCAAGTCTCCAACAAGTGGAAAACCGTAGACCCAGGCTTGCAAAAATACCATGCCTGCATGGAGGACCTCATCACACAATTCGAAGAGGTCACCTTCCACTACTTGCCAAGAGACCGTAACAGGTTTGCAGATGCCTTAGCCACTTTGGCTTCCCTTGTGGAAATCCCTGAAGGAAAAGCAATCAAACCCTTCAAAGTCGGGCGAAAGGAAACCCCTGCCTACTGTTGTGAGATCGAACCGTAACCTAAGCCCGTCAATGAGCCATGGTATAACCAGATCTTCCAATACCTCAAGAGCGGGGAAACCACCTTCATGAACAAGGAAGACCCACACACAGAAGGGGTCAAAACCAAGACATCATGGCCCTAAAACGCCTCGCCTCTCACTTCGTCATCCTCGGGGACATGCTATACAAGAAACGCTACCATGGGCCACTCCTACGCTGCATCAGCCAAGAAGAAGCAAACAAGTTCATGAACGAAGTCCACAATGGGGCTTGCGGTCCCCACATAAACGCCAGAGCCCTGATGCAAATCATTCTCAGGATGGGCTACTACTGGATCTCCATGGAGGCAGATTGCATCCACTTTGTCCGAAGCTGTGACAAGTGCCAACGGTTCTCCAACCTCAATCATCTACCTCCTCACGATCTCTACTGCATGACTACACCTTGGCCATTTGCCACTTGGGGAATTGACGTCATCGGGAAAATCGCTCCGCCAAAGAATCGGTCACGAGTTCATCTTAGTAGCCATCGACTACTTCACCAAATGGGTCGAAGCCAAGTCCTACAAGGTACTCACCTCCAAGAAAGTCGCGCATTTCCTCAAGGAAAACATCATCTGCCGATACGGCATCCCAAATGAGGTCATATCAGACAATGGTTCACACTTCGAAGGGGAATTCGACAGATTGCTGGCTGAATTCAAGGTCACACGCCACAAATCTTCTCCCTACCGGCCACAAACAAACGGCGCCGTGGAAGCAGCAAACAAAACCCTCGAACGAATCATCCAAAAAATGACCACCCGAGGACGAGATTGGCCCGAGAAGCTGCACCTTGCACTTTGGGGCTACCGCACATCAGTCAGAACAGCCACGGGAGAAACCCCATTTGCCCTGACATACGGGATGGAAGCAGTCCTTCCCATCGAGCTGGAAATTCCCTCACTCAGAGTCTTTGTGGAAAATGACATCAACGAAGTTGAATGGCTCCGAAGCCGACACGACGAATTGGCTCTGCTAGACGAGCGACGACTAAAGGCCATGGAACACGTCCGAGCCTATCAAAGCAGGATGGCTAGAGCTTTCGACAAGAAAGTCAAATCCCGAGACATCAGGGAAGGTGACCTTGTACTCAAAGAAAAACCTCCCACTCGAACTAACCCACTGGGAAAATGGGAACCCACATGGATCGGCCCTTTTGTGGTACAAAAGATCTTCTCCGGAGGCGCCATGAAGCTGACAGACCTAGACGGCAATCCCTTCATGAATCCAGTCAACGGAAGCAAACTTCGCAGATACTTCGCCTAAAGAAGAACAACTGTGCATCTCTTGGCACTCCATGTAGTGTCGAACTACGCAGACCTGAGCCCTCTAGTCCGGGGGAACGTAGGCAACCTTAATTGGTCCGGTCTAAAAATACACAAAAAGTCAAAAGTTTGAATGTCAATCAAGACCTCCATCAAGCTACGCACTTTTCAAGAACACGCCCCAACAGTCACCTTGACCAAGTCAAACGACGGCGGCAACATCCAAGGACATCCGAGGGTCACTCAGCATCAAACGACTGACTCATGTCTGCTTCCAAGCCAGGGGCTTGTCTTCGCCCTCACGCGCTTCAAAAAAAAAAAAAAGAGAGCTCGAGCAAGGGCTCACAAAAAAAAAACAACAAAATAAATAAATAAAAGGAGCTCAAGCAGAAGCTGCAAAAAGAGGTCAAGAGCCCGACGCCAACAAGAGGGAAGGAAGCTACGAAAAAGACCGTCAAAACGACTTGTCAAGGGATCATTCAACCTCTCAGCCAAGCACAAAGCCTAAGCAAAAGGGATTGCCGTCATGGCCCAGGCCGCTTCAGTCCACAAATGCAACAGAAAAGTCCAAGGACGGACGCCGACAAAGTGCACAACAAAAACAAGGGCAAACAAGAGATCTTGCGTCTCGACAAAGCTTTAAAAGTAAATCACAAATCACTAACGGTTACAACATTTCTTGATGAGTTCAAGCACGGTCTACTCTCAAGTTCACAACATGCTAAAAGACAGCTTAATACATTTAACTAATAATGTGTTTGCAATGCAATGAATGGATACCTAGGAGGTCATTCCGCGCCGTCTGCGCTTGTCCCCTCGCCATTCTTTCCTTTCTTCCCTCGTCCCCGGCGAGTCTTCTTTCGCTCCACGTGAACCAACTCTGCGTCTCTCAGTCCGAGATCTGGGGTCCTCCCCGTAGAGTCAAACAATCCAGGCTCTCGGGGCTTCATTCGCCGTGCTTCGGCTCGGATCTCCTCCTGCAGTGCACGAAAGAGGACCTCTCCTGTCGGTCGGTCAACTCTAGTCTCGTAGTCAAACAAAGTGTCTCCCGTCACATCCAAAGGGTCGACCAGGCTTCGGAACTCCTAAGGCAATAGCTACTACGGCAACCGGGTCCCTGAATCGCTACACGCCTTTGCTCTCCAAGACCACTTGGGACCTTGACACGGCGCTCATGCACCGGGCCAGGTGCGAGTCGTCAATACAACGCTCCCCGACGTCTAAGGAGTACCGCGGGAGGGAAGCGGAATACTTCCATACCTCGTAAAATACAAGAAGGCACTGAAGCCGCCATACAAAGAGGAACTACCTCCGCGGTAGCAAGGTCATCCCGGCCCAACAAAGGCTCTGCTTCATCCCAAGCCGCCGGAAACAAGCGACGGAATATAGAAGGAGGACTAAGACAAACCTGGAACTCGACAACGTAGGACCCTCCTGCAAGATCCTCCTAGTCTCAATCCTCCCGGTGCGGAACCCACCACGGCGGATCGATGCGTACACCAAGGTGCCATCCATCTCTCCTAGGCGGATCGATCCATATCCAACGCAAGAGGTCAGGCGAGCAAATGACCACGGACTAAACGACGTCGGAGCCTCGGGCATGGCCTGAAGTCTCTCTCGCAGCCACAAGGTGAGCAAAGCGGGGCTTCCCCCTCTCATGAAACGATCCCCAGTCGCCAGACGGTCGATACCATAAAGAGTCTCCCCCAGCACCAACAGGACAATATCCTCTCCAGCCCTGCAGTGCCCTACCACATCTAGCAAAGCGCCATCACAAATGCCAAGGGAGCTGACCATGAAGAGCGTCGCTATCGTACACAAGGCGAATGCATCCCAAGAGACGTCACTCTCATCATTAACCATGAACCGCTCCGGCAGCTCAGAAATGTCGATATGACCCGAATCAAGGATCATGCCCTGCACTTCTTCCAACGAAGTACGAAGAAAGCCTGCAAGCTTCACGCTCACCGCAGCACCACCAATCAAAGGAAGCGAGATGGCCTCCACCTCCGGTCCCCCCATCAAAGCCCGAAAATCCTCAAAAGTGGGCACCATTTCATTGTAGGAGAAACAATACACATGCCTCCTAACATCCCAGAACTTCGGGGCAGCCCGCAACAAATCCCAATCAGGAACCAATTCCTTAAAAGACCAAATCGAGCAAAGACGAAACCTTACCTCGAAAGCCCGTCTCTGATGCCTCATACGGCGCCGCATCCACGTTTTCAACTGCTCAAGGAAGTGTGCTTGCCTCTCCTGCGAAAGCCTCGGCAAAATTCTAGGGACGTACGAAGAATCCATGGAAAAAATGGAGGTTCCTAGAGAAAATGGGGAAGAAAGCTCGAAAATGGCTGCAAATGGGAAATGGGAAAGAACCAGACACTGGAAAGCATTTATCTCCTTCCCAAAAGCAAGGTTGGTCCGTACGGACCTCTTGGCATGCTAAGTATGTCCGTACGGACCTCCTTGCAACCATGACCCATTTCCCAAAGAAACAAGCACAACAACCACTCGTCCTCGCAGGACCTTGCTCCAAACTGCCCAAACACTGGCCAAAGCCATTCCCGGTGAACATACACTACCCACAAACGCACTCTCAGCTCACGTGGCATGCACAAAAATATAATAATAATAGCAACCATTTCTAGGACAAATCCCGGGAATCCCAAAAATGACATTACATCTTAAAATAAAATGCTGTTTGCCGTGCAAATATGAGTGTTTTATTACAGGAATATCAAATGTCTGTTGCTAAACAAAAACAAAAGAGAAGATAGGGAAAGAGGGAAAGCAAATGGACCCTAATCCGACTCTTCAGCATCATCATCATCCTCGCCGAGGTCCTCCAGAGAGAAGTCGGGCATCCCTGTGAACTCGCCGCCACGTCATCGTCGTCGAGTACCGAGCCCCTACTTAGGAAGCTGCCACTCAAAGTAATCCGAAGGATCAAATCCGACGAAAGGATCGAAGAAAGAAGGCTCTGAGGATCCCTCACCCCGTGCATCCCGAGGAGGGAAGAATCGATAAAAGGGCCGCCGCCCGAGCTCCCGAAGATGTCCCGCATCCATGCTATGCCGCCCCCTCGAAGGTCCCTCCTACTGCGGCCCTGCTCGGCTCTCGGCGGAGGAACGTCTGCTGAGAATGCCTCGAAGGCATAGGGGGTACGCCGGCATGCGTCGCGAAGACCGGCAAGATATCTTCGACGCCATCTTCTTCGCAAACGACCTCATCGCCACATAACGGCGAGTCGATATCATAGGCTCTCCGGACTCCGCACCAACAAGCGCCCAAGGAAACGCTCAGAATACAGGTTATACTCAACAACAAAAAAGAAAAAAATACGTAAAAGATGCCAAGATGGAAAAGAGTCAAGACACTCACCGATCTATCTGGGATCCACTCGTATGCAGCGGGAGCCTCGCTCAAAACGGGTACAGACACCCTCCGCCTCGACCCGTCCCCACGGACATACGTGAAATCCGGCCCCAACATCGGAACCTGCGGGGGAGCCCTGCGGGCCGGCCTCTCTCTCCTCGCCGGTACTGCGGCGTCCTCGGCTTCCTCCTCACGAAGGCCCCGTACTCCTCTCCATACAAGATGAACTCCTCGGCGCCCACACCGCCAAGGTACCTCTCAAAGTCAAGCACATCCATGTCCCGGAATCAAGCATCCCAAAGGGAGGGTCCTCTCGGAGCCACGGGAAGCACACCCGGGCCATGCCGCCGTAAGACCCGCTCCCCAGGATACATAACATCGCAGTCGCCCCGCAAAGATCTTCCGTCGCGCTGTCACCTCGGGAGCCCTCGAACTCATCACCCTCATACCGAGCCCACGGGAACAAAACAAACCCTCTCCGGGCTACCCCTCTCCAGACGCTCCCGCACATCCCCGTAGGCGATGGTGAGCTTCCCCGCCGGTCCTCCTCTTCCTCGCCGTACGAGCCCGGCCCAAAGATAGCAGGTACGTAGCTATAGCCCCAGGATCTCTATCCCACGGGAAACACTGAAAAACCTCATAGAACCACACCTGTGACAAAAACAGAAAAGGCTCAGTGCAAAAGAAAACGGAGAAAAGACAAGTTGCTAAATCAAAAACAGCAATAAACTCATACCTCCAAAGAGAAGTCAAAATAGGCCAATGAGCTGGCCACACCCCGGCTAAACCGGTCTAAAGAAAAATAGAGCTCGGCCAAGCCCGCCTCGCCCCAAGCAATGTCACATACTCTCTCCAGATCAACCAAGCTCTCCAACAGAGCAAAGGGAGCCGCAGTCGCGTGGTTCGAGAACAAAGTCTCGGAAAGTGCATACCACAAAAAGGAGCGCGCCAGCTGCTCCGCCGTCACCTGGCCGGTACCCCGAACATAGGCCCCAATGCTGGACGTGATCCTCAGCTCCACATCACTATACAACATGCCCATGCCCCTGCGAGGACGAGGCTCAAAGCCCAGCAGCTCGATCAACACAGCATCGGAGATCATATCCCTCCACCGCACTGGCCCTCCTTTGAAGGAAAGCCCGGTAATCACAGCAAAGTCGGTCGGCGTCACCGTCACCTCTCCCCAACTCAGATGGAAGGTGTGGGTGGTATCCCACCAATACTCGGAAAGGCCAAGGAAGACGCTCTTGTTCTTCCTCGTGTCAGAAACTCCGGCCAGGTTCTCTACGAACACCCCTGTGCCGAAGCGTAGACCAGCCTCCCCGGGACTCGGCCTACCATCCACGGAAATATCGGGCATCCGCCGCCATTACAACAACAATGTTTCGAGCGATCCCCGAGTCTTCATCCTCTTGGCCTTCCGGCCATAAGCTCCCGCATCCCGCAGTAAACACAAAGAAAGGTACGTCAATCACAAGTATTTAATACAAAACAAAAGGCACAAAAGTCCGTCCCAACACGGAAAGCCATGAAAATAACCCGTCACAAAACACGACACACATTGCACATATTTTTCACATATATCCCGTCACAAAACACGGCACATGTCGCACATAATTTTCACATACATTATACATATAATTTTTTCCATGCAGTCCGTCACAAAACACGGCACACACTGTACACATTTTCTCAAAAAAAAAAAGGGATTAAGCCCTACACGACACATTTTCAAAAAAGTCCGTCCCAACACGGCAAAGGCACATATAACCCGTCACAAAAACACGGCACATATTGCACATATTTTCCCCACAAAGTCCGTCACCCAAAAACATGGCACACACGACATGACACATCTGTATAACACATTTTTCAAAAATCCGTCCCTACACGGCACACACTTTCAGACAAAACCCGTCACAAAACACGGCACATGTCACATTTTTTCACAAAAATTGTCACTACACGACAAACTTTTCTCATAATGTACATACATAAATAGCATACGGTACAAAACACCAAAGCATGCATTTCATTAGAGAAGCACTTTATTTTCACAAATAAAAGCTAATCTACACATTTCTGCACAAAATACACATACCCACAATTTTTACATGTCCATTTTCAACAATTCATCAAGAATTTCACAAAAGGCATAAAAAAAAATAATAACAAAAATTCAAAAATGCGAAAAACTAAAACCTAGTTCTAGCATTCAAAAATTCGAAAGCAGTGGAATCAAAACGGAACGGATTTCTTACCTCCCGACGTTCCTAGAACGACGATTGTGCACCTCCGGATTTGGATACAAGACATACGGGTTCTTCGAAGATGGAACAAACGAGATCCAATTTCTTTGAAGCTCCATCCGTTGCTCGACCACTTCTTGACTGCGTTGTCGACGACTCCTTCGAGATCCTTCCGCCATTGCAAGCGATTCAAGCGAAAAATGGAGGATTTTGGTTAACAATGGAGGTTTTTCTCTCCCTCTCTCGGATTCACGCACCGAAGAAGAAGGAATGGGAAGGGCTCGGCATTTAAACCCGGCCAAAACTGGGAACCGTAAAAACCAAAGTGGTCCGTACGGACCTCTTTGCAACCAGGTTGGTCCGTACGGATCTCTTTGCAAGGGGTGGCCAAATTACTTTCCTGCCCTTATAATCTTTGCCCCTGGCTGTCCTAAGGCCTTTTCCAGCAAATCCAAGTGCAGAATGGTCCCTAACCCTTCAATTCAACCACCGACAGTCAGCGTAAGACCGGTCCTCGCCCACTTCAACGGCAATTCAACCACCGGCCGTCAATGTAAGACCGATCCTCGCCCACTTCAACAGCAATTCAACCACCGGCCGTCAATGTAAGACCGGTCTTCACCCACTTCAACGGCAATTCAATCCCCGGCCGTCAACGTAAGACCGGTCCTCGCCCACTCAACGGCGACTCAAGAAGGAGCCAACACCTCCCAAGACGAATATCAAGGCACGAGACGCTCCAAAACGCCCGACGGCAATTCAAGAAGGAGCCAACACCTCCCAAGACGAATATCAAGGCACGAGACGCCCCAAAACGCTCAACGCACCGGCCCTCAAACAGTCCAAAGACACTTTCCCAGCAGAAAAGCCCCTACAAGGCCACATATCCTCAAGAGATGAACACCGGCCATCAAAGTAAGCCCGAGCTCCTCCCCCTAACAAGTCAAAGGGAAGTCGTACAAGACTGCATATCCCCAGCACTGGCCATCATCCTTGCCCACTCAATGGCAAAACAAGCGCAAGAAGGAGCCAACACCTCCGAGTACAAATCCCAAGGCACGAAGCGCCTCCAAAATGCCAAATGGTGAAGCAATCACCGGCCATCATCCTTGCCCACTCAACGGCAAAACAAGCGCAAGAAGGAGCCAACACCTCCGAGTACAAATCCCAAGGCACGAAGCGCCTCCAAAATGCCAAATGGTGAAGCAATCACCGGCCATCATCCTTGCCCACTCAACGGCAAAACAAGAGCAAGAAGGAGCCAACAACTCCGAGTACAAATCCCAAGGCACGAAGCGCCTCCAAAATGCCAAATGGTGAAGCAATCACCGGCCATCATCATTACCCACTTCAACGGCAACGCAAGCACCGGCAGCCATCGTAAGTCCAACCTTCTCCCCAACGGACAAAGCACGAGACAACTAAACTTCTCAAAGCCCAAGGCAGCCCATGCACCACCGCCGCCGTAAGACGATTCAAAGTCCTCTGCGTGGCACCAACCGCCGCCGTAAGACGATTCAAAGTCCTCCCGCGTGGCACCAACCGCCGCCGTAAGACGATTCAAAGTCCTCCCGCATGGCACCAACCGCCGCCGTAAGACGATTCAAAGTCCTCCGCGTGGCACCAACCGCCGCCGAAGACGATTCAAAGTCCTCCAAACGTGGCACCAACCGCCGCCGTAAGACGATTCAAAGTCCTCCCGCGTGGCACCAACCGCCGCCGAAGACGATTCAAAGTCCTCCCGCGTGGCACCAACCGCCGCCGAAGACGATTCAAAGTCCTCACGCGTGGCGCAACCACATTCAGAAGACGATTCAAGTCCTCACACTATCCCCCAGCCCGGAAGGCTTTAAACCACTCGGTCCTAAGACCGTATAAACCTCCCAAATCACTATCTCCTACCCTAAGGCCTTAAACCACCCAATTAGGAAAATCGTAAAATTTCCATCCCAGACACCACCACGTCCTCACAATTGACCTCGGCGGTCACCACATCTTAGGACACCACCACGCCCTACCATTGACCTCGGCGGTCACACAACACTTCAGGCACCACCACGCCCGCACTCACATTCACGACCTCCGAACTACGACTGTGCTTGATTCCCGCCAGTGGATACGTAGGAATCCTATCACAGGTCCAGCCATCGACCCATGCGGTCACCCAGACACCACCACGTCCTCACCACCGACCTCGGCGGTCACACGACACTTCGTGGCACCACCACGCCCGCATTCACAAAACACTCACCCCACACCCGAACTACGACTGTGCTTGATTCCCGCCAGGATACGTAGGAATCCTATCACAGGTCCAGCCTACCGACCTAAATGGTCACACAATAGGACACCACCACGTCCTCACACCGACCTCCCTGGGCCACTTTATCTCCCAAAGACGCGATCCGCATTAGGACCCTTATCTTATCTGGCGACCCCACTTCTTTCATAAGTGACGTCGTCGAGGGGCTTCGTAAGTACCCCAACTGGATCACACCCTTTCAAACACACGAGAAGCACCGCACTCATCAACGCAGCCTCGATGACCCCTCTCACTCAAAACCCTCTTTAAACCCCCCAAACCAAACCAAGGGAGGAGCCTTTCTGGGATAAAAAGGGACAAAAGGACCTTTTGGGAATTTTCAGAAATTGGAAAGCAATAATGGTCCGTACGGACCTCTTTGCTCTAATAATTACCGAATCTTCTTAAAGTCCACAATATTCCTCAAATCCCTGGGAAAATGATTACCCTCTTGCTTAGTTGGTCCGTACGACCTCTTTGCATGCAAGATGGTCCGTACTGACCTTATTGCACAGGGACATCATGATTTCCAAATATTCACCATCATCACAGATTCCTCAAATCGAGGAAAACCAAAAGTTTGGATTACTGTGGAGGTCCGTACGGACCTCTTTGCACCAAATCTCGCACTATAAATAGAGGGCTCCCCCTCCTCATTTTCACACACCTCCCACTTCTCTCTTCCTCCCTAGGCCTTCTGGCTTCCCCTCTAAGTCCTTCCGAGGCATTCCCGGCCCTTTTCGGATCCTTCCGAGGCCTTCCGAGCCCCTTCGTGGTGCTCCGAAGCCTCCCCGAACGCTCCCGCGACGCTCCCGCGCTGCCCCGAGGCACTCTCGAGGTACTCGAGGCCCCTCGTGGTACTCCGAGGCCTCGCACAGTCTTTCCACGGTGTCCCGGCTCTTTTCCGGGAGTCAAACCGGCGATCCCAAACCACGCCGAAACTCTGCCCGAGTGACTCCCGCCACCACAACGCACGCCGAACCTCTCGCCCGAGTGATCCCGACGATCCCCACGCACGCCGAACCTCTCGCCCGAACGCAGCCTCGCAACCTCAACTCACGCCGAAACTCGTCCGCAGACAACCGGCACCTCCCGAAGCAATCCCGATCCGCACCGGAACGCTACTCCGACTCAAACACTATTCTCACGGAAGACAGACACGAACCAACATTGGTAAGGCTTCCTTCCATTACTATTTCAATACATTTCCATACATAGCATACAATGTAGACATCCGATACAAAGATGCATTTTTAAAAGCACACACACACACACACAACATTTAAAGGATATTAGGGGTATCCGAAAGACTCGTTTTACGAGGCGACTCGGGTAAGCTCTAATATTCTAATATTCTCTTCCCGAGGAGTCATCTGACCTCCGAACTCAAAATCTCATCACACAAAAAACAGTTTAAAATTATCTTTAAACTGATGCCCTTTTTCAATGTTTTGGCTTAATAAAAACGGCGTGGCGACTCTACAAATGCGAAAACAAATGGCGAGACTAAACCGCCGCCAACGCGAAAGATGCCAGATGCCGGGGCGCGAGCCTCTCGGATCCGGGTAATTTCACTATTCTGAGGGGTTTTACTGCTTTCCCATCGGGAATTTCGACAAGAGAGGCGAGGGTTGCCAGGGCGTCTACGAAGCGGTTCCTGTCTCTTGGCAAATAGTGAAAAGAGATGTCCTTGAACTGAGCAATGAGCTCCTCCATGTACGCGTGGTACTTCTGAAGGCCAGAATCTACCGTCTTCCATTTGTTGGATACTTGATTGATGATCAATGCCGAGTCTCCATATACATCTAGCTCGAGATGTTGCGCTCGAGGGCGGCTTCCAAACTCGCCGCACAGCTTCATATTCTCGGCATTGTTGGTTGCTTCAAAATTCGGCTTGATGGCTATGGGAGTATGCTCGTCCCTGGGATCGACAAGGAGCATTCCAATACCATTCCCCTTCTTGTTGGCCGCCCCATCGAAGAAGAGTTGCGCCGGTTTGCGCTGTCAGTGAAAAGATTCCGTCGTCCGGAAATTGCGGATCGGGACCCTTAGGTTCATTGCTTGGGAAGTCGGCCACCCGATCTCGCCATTACTCGCCCTTTGTTGATTTTCTCGACCATGTACTTGATGTCGAACTCACCAGAAGAATGACCACTTAGCTAGCCACATTGACAGATGGCTTGTCAAAGAGATATCGACGGGGTCCACTTTGGAGACCAGAGCACCGAATGCGACCCATGTAGTGTTTCGCTTTCCCGACTACCCATACCAAGGCGGTACAAGTTTTCTCGATGCCGAGTAGCCGAGTTCACTTCCTTGAAGCTTCCGGCTTACGAAGTAGATTGCATGCTCAACCTTGGAATCTTTCTCGTTCTTGTGCCAATATTGCTCCGATTGATGTGTCTCATCTGCGATATAGGAGTAGTGGCTTGTCTTCATGTGGCGGGCACATAATTGGGGATTAACCAAGTAGGTCTTGATTTTCTCAAAAGCTGTTTGGCACTCGGAGTCCCATTTGATGTCGGCATTCTTTTTCATCGCTTGAACATGGGCTCGCAGAGAGACGTCAACCGGTTGATGAAGCGACCGATGTATCAAGTCTTCCCATGAAGCTCTTCACTTCGTCGGGGTTTGAGGCGGCTTCATGTCGATGATGGCCTTGATTTTCCCGGGATCGGCTTCGATACCTCTTTTCGTAACCATGTACCCCAAGCACCTTGCCGCGCTTGACGCCGAAGGTGCACTTTGCCGGGTTCAACCTCATGGAGTATTTTTCGAGTCCGTTGAAGAACTTCCTCGCATCTATCATGTGCTGCATGTCCGATCCCTTGGAGTGGATGATCATGTCGTCGACATATACTTCGATTTCTTTGTGAATCATGTCATGGAAGAGGGCTATTGCGGCTCATTGGTAAGTAGCCCCAAATGTTCTTTAGACCGAACGGCATGACCATGTAGCGCATGTCCCCCACTGAGTGTGAAGGCAAAGTTTTAGCCTTGATCCTCCTCGAACATTTTGATCTGTCAGATCCAAATAACCCGTCCACAAAGGACTTTACTTTGAAATTTGCCGTGGTGTCGACCAGCATGTCGATGTTAGGCAAAGGGGAAATCATCCTTAGGGCTGGCCTTGTTGAGATCCCAAATCCACACAAAGATCCGACCTTTCCCGCCTTGGTGACCGTCACGATGTTGGAGAGCCAAGTCGGGTACTCAATCACTCGATGAAACCAACTCTGAGCATTTTCTCAATTTCATCTTTAACTTGCAAGGACCACTCGCTTGATCTTGCGCAGCCTTCGTTTGATAGGCTTGGATTCGGGATCCAGGGAATTTCGTGCTCCACGATCGAGGGATCGGGAGTCCTCGGCATGTCCCGGTATGACCAGCGAACACGTCAACATACTCCCAGGAGGAGGTTTTATTAGGGCTTCTTTTTCTCTGCATCGGCGAAGAAACCGCCCACTTGTGTCTCTTTAGGCTCTCAGACTCGACCCGTGTTCACTTTTGGTCATAACCTCTTGGCTGCACTGGGCCCGATTGTCCTCTTGGTCAACTACACGCCGAGAACTTCTTTAATGTATTGTTCGTTTAATGTGTTCGTTTCTTTATCAATTGAATTCGTTATTAACGTCTTTTAAGTTGTTTGTTAACTTATCGCTTGTTAAAGTGGCAATGAGAGGATACTCCGAAAGGTCGACTTTTCATTAAACAAGAACGTGGAATACATGATTGGCTACATTATTATAGTCCTCCGGCGTAAGGCCGTTGGATGACTCGTAGGACTGGACTCGACAAGGACCGACTCAGGGTTTGAGACCGGGTTTAGGGAGATGTGGGTGCGGGCCCGGCTTGTCTTCCATTTCGCCTCTGGCTTGCCCTCGTCCGGTGAAAGTTACCCAATTCTTCGGGCATTGCCGGATGCTTGATGAGGGTGCGGGGATCGAGAGGCTTGGCTTCGCTGTCCCTATCATGGCGATCATGCCGTTGCCTGAGCCCCAGCCAATCAAGTTTGGCACCTCCATGACTTCTTCAAAAAGACTCTGTAGAGCCGGTCCACTGAGAGCGTCTTCTGTGAATTCTGTTCCTTCGCTTTGGAGTTACCGTCTCGAATGTGGCCTCGGCGGCTGATCCGAACACTTGATTTCCCATGGAGAGTACCTTGAGTTGCTCCTCCAAGTCTCGAGATTCCTTTGAATGTGTACTCGTCTTTGGGACTCGGTGGCGGGTTAGTCCAGGAGTAGAGATGTGATGTCGAGAACGCTCCTTATCGGATTAGCTTTGAGTCCTCCGAAACGCTTGAGGTCCCATGCTAGCTATTCCATCCTTTCAGTACTCTCGGTGCTAACTATCCTCGCTTCTTTCTCATCTTCATCGCTTTGCCGGTCCCCTCGGTCTCGTTGGTTGCTCTCGGCTTCGCTCGGATTCTGTATCGGTTCCCGCTGTCGGTCCCCTCATTTTGCTGTTCCACTGTCGGTCCCCTCAAGCTTCTGTTGTTGGTTCCCTAGGTGAAGTAATGAGCGAGGTTGAAACTGTAAGGTCGGAGGTTGGGTGTGCCGTCGGAGGTTCCCCTTTTACGAGCTGCTTCCTTGGTGCGGGCGAGCCTTTTGTTTTCCTTGATGTCAGCCGGTGTTGGCACATAGCCAAGCCCCTGGACCGTGGTGTGGTCCTTGACTTCGATGACTTGGTGTTGGCCTTGTAACCTTTTGCCGAGCCCCAGTCCTGGGATGAAGTTCATGAGTTTCATCATCTTCATGGCAGGAGGGATCTTGTCGTGAGACAGTGGAAGGTCCACGTTGCATATTCGGATCTTGGAGGTCTCCAGAGTGAATCCACTTAATGCCATGTCGTCATTATGCTTGATTTCTAACACTGGGATGTCGTTGGTGCTGGTCCCCTCGGTGGTGACGTTGTCGCCGTAGACTGTGGTTAGCTCGTTACCTTACATGAACTTGAGGCATTGGTGAAGGGTGGATGCCACGCCATTGATTTGATGCAGCCCGGGGACGCCCCAGATGGTCATGAAAGTGATTGGAATGTCCAACACTTAGAATTCGGTGGGAATCATCCGCTTGCCGAACCAAATATTAAGAGTAGCAACCCCGAGAACAAGTCACGGGAAGTAGAGTCATAGGCCTTGACAGTGTAGACCGAAGGCTTCAGATTCGTGGGCTTGATGTCAAGCAGTCCATCATCTTGGCGGGCAAGACATTCATTCCTAACCTCCGTCTACCAACACGCGGAAGGCGACGCTCGTCCACTGGACCGTGATGTAGAGCGGCTCATTGTGATCAGCCCCAAATTTTGGAAGGTCCAAACTGTGGAAGGTGATAATGTTTCCATAGTGGATGTTGCCGATCATCCGAATGACTTCGTCGGGGGTCATGGCCCACTGGGACCATGGTATCGGGCCAGGCTTTCCTCTAGCTTGAGCTTGTGAGGATAAGAGGATATGAGCAGGTGGACCAAAGGGAAATGTTCGCCTGGTTTTCTTGAGCCGAGTGAGGATCGGGTCCTCTTTCAATTTTGAACTTGTGTCTTCGGGCACCGGGCTGCGTTACGCTGCGGAGCATTTTAGTGGCCTTAGGTGGTAATGCATGGATTTGACCCGATCGGGTTAGAACGCCGACATCAGTTTGGTTCCTTCAACAGGCCGCTCGAGTTGAGCCATAGTTAGAGGAGGATTCCTCGTAGCATAGGGCCATATGTCTTCCCTCAACTCATTGATCGAGACGTATTCCCTGGGAACTTCGGCAGCTTGACGGATTCTCGTCCGGGATACCGGCTTGGGTGCCTCCACGGGAGGTAGTTTACGGATTACCGCAGCTTGTTCGAACGTCGCTGCGCAATGCTGGTTGCTTGAATCGAACGTCGTTGCCGACCCTCCTGGGGAGGTTTGGAGAGTTCCTGGCTCGGCGAACGGTCTCCTTGATCTCTTCACGGTATATCGCGCTCCTTTTCCTTCTTGCCGGCATGCTCGGGGCATTCTGAGTTGGGTCCGGCGATATTCATGGTTTGCTAATTTTCCTCTCGCTCTTGGCCCGTATCAACTTTCTAGCAGTGAGCCTGCGTCGAGAGTTAGTGCTGCGTTTCTTCCCACGTGAGAATGGCCGCTTCTTTGAACCGCGTGCGGCGCCTAGGTAAACCTCTATCGGGGAGAGCTTTCCTTTCCTCCTTATCTCGAGTGGCGGGTATGCTCGGAAGGGTTGTACACGGCTTCCGAACATCGCCCATGCGACTGCTTGTCCCGGTTAGTCGTTTCAGTAACGAATGTCGCGATGCCTCTGCGTGGAATTTCCACCACGAGTAGTTGCTCGAGACGAATTTCCATCTTCCTCTTGTTTCTTTTGAATTGACCTTCCTCTCTCAGTTGGCCTTTCAATTTGAGTGCGGAAATGATCCGTCCCCATCCTCCCAGGACCCTTGGGAGTCCAGTTTTGTTGACTTCATGCCCGGCTTGGAAGAGAATGGTTTCATCGTCTTCGTCGTCTCTTTCACAGAGAACTTGCTTTCCTCGGGGAGATAAGCGCTGGTATTGGTTCTGCTGTGCCGTTCCATCTCCTAGGTCATCGGGACAGTTGACCACCCTCGCCTGGCAGAGGGGGTTGGATGAGAATAGATGGTAGTCGAGGAAGTTGCCGTGAGCAAAAACCCCTGAGGTCGAACTGGTCTAGAGTGGCCTCTAACTTTCTGTCTGAAGCTGCTTGTGACGCTTTAAGGGCTTGATCCCTGTCGGTCTTTCGAGCTTGGTTTTTGTCCTAGAGACGGTTCTCTTGAGCGGCTAGTTCCATGAGGGCCTTCCTTGCGAGAGCTAAACAGTCTCCGTAGATACGCACCGTCTGGCTAGTGTCCAGAACTGTGATCACATCCAAATCTCTGAATGGCGGAAACACTTGGATGATGTTGACGAAGGAAGTCGGACTGGGACATTCCATGCGGCCTTCCTTGATCTCGGTTACCAAGAAATTCGCCCATATCTGCTTGATTGAACACACGAGAGTGTTGAATTCTGCGATGTTGACAGTCTCGTGATCTCGCTGGATCGCCAGGTCTATCAGAGCTAGCAGTTTGCTAGCGGGATGCCTGAATCCGTGGCCGTGATGACTGGGAGCAGAATCGAACCGGAGCATGTTGATGCTGAGGTGGTCATTTCCCACATCGGAAGCTGACTCTGTTGCGGGGAAGACCTTTACAGATGTTTTCGGGGTGGCTGTCGGAAGCATTCCCGAGGTTGATCTCGACTTGTGACAGGGTGAGGAGCTTGGTCTCCTTCGCCGTTGCCCTTGGCCTTGGCGGCGCTTGAGGCTTTAAGCTTGACCGACGCCACGGGCCGGTTGCCACTGGGCCGGTACTCGGAAGTGATGATGAGCTCTGAGCTCGGTTAGCCAGGGCCTCGTTTACTCATGAGCAGCAAATCGGCCGAGGGTAACTTTGGCATTGCAGAATCGACGATAAGGACCGATCCTTGGTATCATCGGGATATCTCGGAATAGATGATGTTGACGAAGTCGTCGTCAGATCACTTGATCGAGAGGATTCTTTGTCGTGTCAACCAGCTTGCTTCCAATTGTCGGATAGCCGCACATACCCGACATTGAGCTTGACAATTTCCATGGTGTTGGAGCCTTGGTCACAGGTGACTTGATCGAACGGTGCCGTCCTCGAAACCGAGCATGTGAATGCAGCAGGTCCGCCCGTGGTCCGCCGCGTCCTCGACTCCGGAGAGTCCCGATTCGTCGTCAGCTCGACGGCTCAACCCAAACGTAGGGACGTATTGCGTCCGGGTGCGTTGCTGGAGCTGCTAGAAAAACACCATGCCCTTCACTGGAGAAGAGGGGTGCAGCGGGTAGTTCCTCGTGGAGGACATCCCATACGACTTCCATGCATTCATCACGAGAATGACGGTGCTTGTTGACCTTTATCATGTAGATCTCTTCACCTGTCGGGGCCAGAGAGTTGGCTTGAAGAATGCTGACGAATCTCCGATTGGAGACAGGGGGTTTACGTGCCCGCATCATGGCGATGCTCAGGGTTTCTTTCCAATCTGCCTCCAAATGTTGGAAACGACAGTTGAACTTGATGTATCGGACTGCCTGGTCTCGCCTCGCTCGAGTACGTTGACGTAGTTAGCATCTCCGGACTCTGAGGGATTCTCGATGATATTTTCCCGATAGTCCCTCGGTCGATTTGAAGGAGGTAGCCCAGGTGCCGATCATGCACGCTGCTATGTTTTGGCTTCGTTTCCTATGAGGAAACTGTCCCCTCTGATGACTTCAAGATCTCCCTGCCGGTTAATGAACTTAACGCACTGATGGAGAGTGGAAGCTATGGCTTTCATGTGATGCAACCAAGGGCGTCCTAACAGAGCCGTGAATTCGGATGGAATGTCCATCACGTGGAATTTTGTTGGCACCATTTGGGTTTTGAACCAGAGTTCCAGAGTCACCGTCCCCAGGATGGGACGAGACGTGCTGTCGTAGGCCTTGATAGTCCGAGTAGACGGAATCAGATGTCTTTCGTTGATGCGCAGGGCTCGCATCATGCTGAGAGGGAGGACGTTAACAGCTGACCCGTTATCCACCAATACTCCGGGGAGTGTTATGGTGTTGAGCTTGAGAGTGATGTATAGAGCTTCATTGTGCCCCGAGGCATCTCTCGATAGGTCTTCGTCACAGATGTAACGATGTGCACCAAATTTCGCGGGAAAAATTTCGATTTTTGCGTTTCTTTGAAAAAACCAAATAAAACCCGGAAAAAGACGGAGTCGCCACGCCATTTTTGTTTTAAGGGCCAAAACTTTGAAAAATGCCCGAGATTAGAGATTTGGGTTCGGAGGTCATGTTACACGCCGGGAAGGACGTTAGTGTGCACCCGGAATGCCTCGTAAAACGAGATGATGGATGATATGCATGTATGCATAGGAACTTTTTTTTTTTTGAAAATGGGACGGAGTTTTTACTTCCGTTGACTCTTTGTATGAAATTTTTTTTTTCATGAATGTTGATTGGGATTTGCTGAAAACTGTCTTTTTTTTTTTTTGTGCGAGAAAAATGGGGCTATGCTCATTGTATGCTGTTATGCTGTCGACTTTTCTTTGAAATTTCATGATGCATATGTATGCTCTTTTTTTTTCGTGCAAATGCAAATTTTTTTTTTTGACATTTTTTTTTTTTGTTTTATTGCAGGGTGGAAACAACTACGTTACGGAGCAGCTGAACAAGATGAAGACTCGAGGATCGGTGGAGTCTGTAGTTGACTTGTGGGACCGGCTTCCGAATGCGGGCCGAGGAGCTTTGCCGAGTCCGAGACAGATTGTTGTTGAGACCGGGCTTTGGGAGTTCATTGAGTGTTTGAGGGGATTGGTCAAGTTCCCTAAGAGCAAGGGCCTGATGTTTGCTTTGGCGCAGCACTGGTGGGATGCGACCCACACATTTCACTTCTTTTGGGGCGAGGCTACGGTTACGCCTTCCGACTACGCTCACGATCACGGGTTTGTCCTTTAATGGACGCAAAGCATTGAGTGGCGGGACGGCTACGCCGATGCGGATCTCGCAGGGCTCTTACGGGATTTTCCCCTATTCCCAAAAAGGGGATGGGGATGGAGTATGCCATGGTCTACGGGAAGATTGTGGAGACCATTGTGAGCTCACGAGGCCGGGAGGAGAGAGGATAGGCGCCGAGCGGTGCTAGGGCCTTCTTGTGGTTTGCTTTTTCGAGCACCCTTTTTGGACATGCCGAGGGGACGGCGGTCTTTTGCCTTCTTGAGGTCCTTGGAGGACATGGAGATGGCGGAGACGTCTCCTCGGAGAGAAGCCGGGCCGTGCAGAGCTTTACTTTGCTCTCGATAGGTACAACCGAAGGCCGTGAGCTCCTTGTCTTGCTTTGAGTTTGCCCTGGAGGTATAAGCTCTCTTTGCTTTCCTTTCTTCTTGAGCACACACTTTTCTTTTGCAGACTCGGATTGATTTGATTTTTACCTTTCGCAGTATGGGCGTTGGAGTTCTTCCACGTCACGATGTGGCGACATTTGCGGAGTACGTCGGGCGTATCCGACCATGCGCTCCTGGTCCAAGCATGCACGAGAGAAGATAAGCTCCAGGGGGCGTACGACTCTCAGATACGCGGATTGCCTTCCTTCTTGACGGAGGCCGAGACGGATGAAAGGATGATATTTTATCCCCGGGATCGTTTCGAGGTGGCATGTACTAGAAGGGCGCCGAGATTTGGACTGTGCGGCGGAGGATTCTCGAGGGTCCGACTGCGATGCCTATTATCTGGGGGAGAGGGTGACGCGCCAGCATGGCGTGAATTTGCCTTTGATGACACCGGTGGAGCCTCCCGCCGATATGATGCACCCGAGTGACAGATCTGCGACCTGGGATGATTACCGAGCCGGCCAGCACTTCTCGGCATTTGTGGCGATTGAACCGTACCCCGTATTTGTTTTGAGGAGGCTGAGGATGCCCCAGGTTCTGGATAGAGAGGGGTTAGGGGTCCCGCTGTACCCTCGGACGGATTTTTCATATGTCCAGGATGGGGTCCGATTGAGGGTGCGGATCCCTCAGCCTGAGCGGCTTCCACGAGCTTTCCGGCCTCGTCCGGGTATGAAGGTATGGCCTTTTATGCCTTTGCCTCTTCTTTCTTCCTTTTGCTTCATCACTTTTAGCATCACTTCCTCTCTTTTTTTTTTTTTGACGCTTTGACTTCTGTGCGCTGAGGTGGTCGTCGAGAAGCTTACGAAGCAAGTAATCGGGGCTAAGAGATTTATCAGGAGGATGGTTGCTTGCGGGGCTCCTCAGGCTAGAGCGAGGCGACCACGGCCGGCGCCTGTCAGGTGGGAGGCTTCCCCTATTCGTTCAGAGACTTCTTCAGAGACTCCTCTGTCTCCTCTCATTGTTGTTCCTCTGATCCTGGGGGAGACTTTCCATGCTCTTGATAGATTAGCTACCGGGAGGCGGTATATGCACGGGGGCAGCCTGTTCCTCTTGACCTTGTGGCTGATGGAGCGCTTGGGGATTCTTCGGGAAACTCCTGACATGATCAAGCCTTGGACATTTGCAGAGGAGGGTTGCTTTGTAGATTTTGATGATCGGGGCTCATGGGAGCGTTGGATGGCTGGTCGCTGCACGTAAGATATCGATGGTCAAGTGCCTTGTTGGCGGGTAGAGACTCGCAGAGTGCTTCAGACGGGTCTCACGTGGTCATGCTCCGGGCTTTCTCGGTCCAGCCTTCTATATTCCGTCCTTGGTTACGGGACAGGTTCGACTTGGAGCAGGTTCCTTTGGAGGACTTTCGATGATATAGCCACTGTGGTGGTAGCTCCTGTCTCTATGGATGATCCTTCGGTATTTCCATTTCCGTCCCGAGCATGGAGACGCCCTTTCCTCCTGGGTTATCCTCGGGCGTCGAGACCGGTGTTCCCGACCACTTGGTACTGGATTGGTACGAGAGGCATTTGGAGAGACTCGAGATGGCTATTTTGAGGCGGCGTGAGGCCAGTGTGGGTGCGGAGGACCCGATGCGCTTTCCGGGAGAGGAGGAGAGCCGA